>WOXC01007287.1:0-190385 GCA_011680675.1 Gymnobelideus leadbeateri | reverse complement strand
GTAACAGTTTTCTCTTGCCTCTTTTATGTGAGATAATTTACCCTATTGTGTCTCTCCCTATCTCCTCTTATATATTCCTCTCTCACCTCTTAATTTTATTTTTTAGATATCATCCTTTCCTATTCAACTAATTCTGTGCCCTCTGTCTATGTATACATGTGCACATATATACATACACTCACATATGTATTTATATGTACATAAACCCTCCTATATAAACATATATATATATTCCCTTCACCTATCCTCATACTGAGAAAAGTCTCATGAGTTACAATTATAGTTTTTTCATGTAGGAATAGAAATAGCTCAACTTTAATAAGTTCCTTGTGATTCCTTTTCCCTGTTTATCTTCTCATGCTTCTCTTGCTTCTTGTATTTGAAAGTCAAATTTTCTACTCAACTCTGGTTTTTTCATCAAGAATGCTTGAAAGTCCTCTATTTCATTGAATGACTATATTTTCCCCTGAAACATTATACTCAGTTTTTCTGGGTAGGTGATTCTTGGTTTTAATCCCAGTTCCTTTGGCCTCCAAAATATCATATTCCAAGCCCTTAAATCCCTCAGTGTAGAAGCTGCTAGATCTTGTGTTATCCTGATTGTGTTTTCTACAATATTCAAATTGTTCCTTCCTGGCTGCTTATAATATTTTCTCCTTAATCTGGGAACTCTGGAATGTGGCTATGATATTCCTAGGAGTTTTCTTTTTGGGATCTTTTTCAAGAGGTGATCAGTGAATTCTTTCAATTTCTATTTTGCCCTGTGGTTCTAAAACATCAGGGCAATTTTCCTTGAGAATTTCTTGAAATATGATTTCTAGGTTCTTTTTTTGATCACGGCTTTCAGGTAGTCCAACACTTTTTAAATGATCATGTCTTTCAGGTAGTCCAATAATTTTAAAATGATCTCTTCTGGATCAATTTTCCAGGTCAGTGGTTTTTCCAGTGAGATATTTCACATTGCCTTCTATTTTTTCATTTGTTTGGATCTGTTTTATAGTATCTTGATTTCTCATAAAGTCATTAGCTTCTACTTGCTCCAATCTAATTCTGAAGGAATTATTCTCTTCAGTGAGCTTTTGAAATTCCTTTTCCATATGGCAAATTCAGCTTTTTAAGGCATTCTTCTCCTCATTGGCTTTTTTTGGGCCTCTTTTGCCATTTAAATTAATCTATTTTTTTTTTAAAGCAATTGGGGTTAAGTAACTTGCTCAAGGTTACACGGCTAGTCATTATTTATGCATGGGTGCTCATTTTCTGAGGCCGGGATCTGATCTCGGGTCATCCCAACTCCGAGGCCCGCGCTCTTACTCACTGCGCCACCTAGCCGCCCCTTTAGGGCAATTGGGGTTAAGTAACTTGCCCAAGGTTACACGGCTAGGTTTTTGTTTGTGTGGATTAAGTGTCTGAGGCCGGCTCCGAACTCAGGTCCTTCTGACTCCAGGGCCGGTGCTCTACTCACTGCGCCACCTAGCCGCCCCTTAAATTAATCTATTTTTAAGGTATTATTTTCTTTAGTCAGGTTGTTGACTTGCTTTTCATGATTTTCTTGCATCATTTTTATTTCTCTTGCCAATTTTTCCTCCACTTCTCTTACTTGATTTTCAAAATCCTTTTGAGCTCCTCCATGGCCTGTAACCAATTCATATTTTTTTGGAAGCTTTTAATGCAGGAGTTCTGACTTCATTGTCTTCCTCCCATTCTATGCTTTGATCCTTTTTATCCCCTCAAAAAGGAATCTAAAGTTTGATTGCTATGCTTGCTTTGCTTCCTCTGCTTGCTCATGTTGCCAGTCAATTACTTGAATTTTGAGCTCTTTGCCACAATAGAACTCTGCTTCCAGAGAGGAGAGCTTTGTCCCAAATCACTGGGGTTTTTGCAGTTGCTGGAGCTATTGGGGGGTGCCCTTTCTACAGCCCCCACAAGTTCTGGCCCACTGGCCACACACCCCAGGATCTCCACCCAAGACAATGATCCAGATCCAAGGAGGTTAAAACAAGAGCAATTACCCTCTGAGTGGTCTTTTGGTCCCTTCATGATCTGCAGGCCAGGAGCTTGGAGGCCACCTCCCATTCCTGTTTTCTTATTTGATGCATCTGTTCATTTAAAAAAAATATTTCTTTCCCCCCCAAATTGATGTAAAAACATTTTTAACATTATTTTAAAAAATTTGATTTCCAAATTCTCTTATTCCCCCACTCCCCATCCTTATTCCTGAGATGGTAAGCAATCTGATATAAGTTACACACGTGCATAGAAAAATGTATTTCCATATTAGCCATTTCGTGGAAGAAAATTTTAACCAAAAAAGAAGGAAGGGAGAAAGAGAGATAGAAAGAGAGGAAGGAAAGAAGGAAGGAAAGAAAGAAAAGAAAAAAGAAAGAAAAAGAAAGAAAGAAAAAAATAATATGCTTCAGTTTGTATTCAGACTCCATCAATTCTTTCTCTGGAGGTAGATAGTATTTTTCATCATGAGTTCTTTGGGATTGTCTTGGATCGTTGTATTGCTGAGAATAGCTAGGTCATTCATAAATTGTTTAATATACAATATTGCTATTACTGTGTACAATGTTCTCCTGGTTCTGTTCACTTCATGCTGCATCAGTTCATATAAATATTTCCAGGTTTTTCTGAAATTGCCCTGCTCATCATTTCTTATAGCACAGTAGTATTCCATTACAATCATATACCACAACTTGTTCAATCATTCCCCAGTGGATGATCATCCCCTCAATTTCCAGTTCTTAGCCACCGCCAAAAGAATTGCTATAAACATTGTTGTGCAAATAGCTCTCTCTCTCTCTCTCTCTCTCTCTCTCTCTCTCTCTCTCTCTCTCTCACACACACACACACACACACACACATTATTGCTAGATCAAAGAGATTGTAAGTTTACACCCTTTTGGGCATAGTTTCAAATTGTTCTCCAGAATGGTTGGATCAATTCAAAATTCCACCAACAGTGCATTAATGTTCCAAATTTTCCATGTGGCATCCAACATTTGTCATTTTCCTTTTCTGTCATATTAGCCAATCTGATAGATGTGAGGTGGTATGGCCATTTAAAAAAAAATCTGGATCCAGCTTACCTTGGTTATCCAGTTTGCATTTGAGTCAGCTTTTTTTCCCTTTATGTCTAGTATGTCCTGGTGTCAGTTGTAAGGGACTGGGGAGTATCTTAGAGAATGTTCTCAACTTCACACATATGGGGTATGGGGGAAGTATGACTAGACAACAGTTCATGTGAACAAAACATGGGGTTCTTAGTGAACTGCAAGTTCAAAATGAGCAATTCACATAACATGGAAGCCTAAAAAGCTAATGAGATGTTCATTTGATAGTCATACTGTTCTCTGGCTTTCCTTGTCAGAACACATCTGCAGTATCATGTTTAGTTCTGGGCATCAAAATTTTGAAAGGACATTGACAAGAGAGCAGAGTGAAGTAAGCATTTTTGCCTAGTTCTTCCAATACTTTCCCCTAAACAACTTTAAAAAGTACATCAAACCAAATCCCAAGAGGGAAAACCAACAACAACAAAAAGCACAGAGTCATTTTTATAGCCCAGGGTAGCTTAGGAAGACAGAAAGAGAGGTCTGTGGACACTATGCTGGGGGCTAGGTAGGATCATGGTGAAGCAGAAGTGGCATGGATCTATGGGCCTTGGAGGCAGGAAGTTGCTGTGATGGTGTCAGGAGAACCCAATACCCAGAAACAGTGAAGAGGCTGGATACCTGGTCAGAAAGAGATTCCCCCTGTGCTAGCACCAGGCATAGGACTGGGTGACATTTAGCAGCTCTGTTGACCATTACCCAGTTCCAGGTTGAAATTCCAGAGTAGAGAAGAACAGTTGCACTTGTGACAGAGCAGGGACTGAGGGAGAAAAAAAGCATGGACCAGGAGGTCAGGGAAAAAGACCTCTTTCCAGATCACACCACCTTGGAAGCACTGAAAAATTACAGGCTCCTAGACCTAGCTGAAAAAGCAGCAATATATAAAAGTCAGAAGGTCAGGTCAGATATCCTCAAAACCCCAGAGATGAGCTGAATTCAGCACTAACATAAAATCCAAAGTCAAGAAATAGGCTGGAAAAATGAGCAAACAACAAAATAAAAATAAACCTGATCATTAGAGGCTACTATGGTAACAGGGAAACTAAAGGTACAAACTCAGAAGGAAATAATGACTTTAAAATAGCTTTAAAATATTTGAGTAAAGCCTCAAAGAAAAAATGCAGATTGATCACGAGCCCAAAAAGAATTTCTAGAAGAGATAAAAAAACAACAAAAAATGATTTCTGAAAATCAGAATAGTAGAGAAAAATTGGAGGAAAATGAGTAGAGGGTAAAAAATGATGAAAAGAAAATTAGCATCTTGATAAAAGAGGCACCCCCCCCCAAGAAAATAACTTCTTAGAAATCAGAATTATCCAAATGATAACAGAAAAGGTTCCAAACCTCATCAAAGAAAGTAACTCCTTAAAAAATTAAAATTAAAATTGGTTAAGTGGAAGCTAATGACTCCAGAAGATACCAAAAAACAATAAAACAAAGTCAAAAGACTGAAAAAAAAAATAGAAGAAAATATGAAATATCTCATAGGAAAAAAACTATATAAGAAAATAGATTGAGGAGAGATAACCTTAAAAATTATTGGACTATCTGAAATCCATGATCAAAAAAAGAGTCTATATATCATATCTCAAGAAATTACAAAGAAAAACTAACCAGATATCTTATAACTTTCAAATTAGAATTTGAAAGAATCCACCAATCACCTCCTGAAAGAGATCCCCAAATAAAAATTCACAAGAATCTTATAGCTAAGTTTCAGAGCTCCCATATCAAGGAAAAAATACTACATAAAGCCAGAAGGAAAAAATCCAGATACCATAGAGCCACAGTCAAGATTACACAAGATTTAGCTACCATTCTAGAGGAGTGGAGCTTAGAATAGAATATTCTGGAAGGCAAAGGAATTAGAATTACAACCAAGAATAACTCTTCCAGAAAAACTAAGTATAATTCTACAGGGGGGAAAAGTGAAATAGAGAATATTCAAGCATTCCTCATGAAAAAACCCTATAGCTGAACAGAAAATTTTTCATTGATACCCAATACTCAAGAGAAGCATAAGAAGGTAAACATGAGTGAGAAATCATAAGTTTAATAAGTTACAGGAGGAAATAGACAGGAAACTATACTAGTTGGGGAACCTTAGTTTGAGCTTCTTTTTTTTTTTTTGGAGGGCAATTGGGGTTAAGTAACTTACCCAAGGTCACACGGCTAGGTTTTTGTTTGTGTGTGCGTTAAGTGTCTGAGGCCAGATCCGAACTCAGGTCCTTCTGACTCCAGGGCCGACGCTCTACTCACTGCGCCACCTAGCCGCCCCTAGTTTGAGCTTCTGAGACCTAGATAAATCTAACCATAAAATAAGAGAGAAGTTAAGAAGATGAATAGAATTTTAGAAAAATTAGATAGCATAGACCTCTGGAGAATATTGAATGGGAATAGAAAGGAGTATACCTTTTTATCAGCTATCTATGACACCTTCATTAAAACTGATCATATATTGGGCATTAAAACATCATAAACAAATGCAGAAAAGCAGAAATATTAAATGCACTCTTTTCTGGCCATAATGCCATAACAATTATATTCAATGATGGGCCTTTGGAACATAGGTTAAACATTAATTAGAACCAAGTAATCTAATCCTAAAGAATGAGTGGATCAAAGGAAAAAAATCAGAGCAATAGTAAAAAATTTTATTAAAAATAATAACAACAATGAGACAACATACCAAAATTTGTGGGATGCAGCCAAAATAATATTTAGGGAAAAAATAGATCTCTAAGTTCTTACATCAATAAAAGAGAGAAAGAACAGATCAACAAATTGGGTATGTGAATTAAAAACCTAAATAACAAATTAAAAATCTCCTATTAAACACCAACATAGGAATCCTGAAAGTCAGAGGAGAGATTAATAAAAGTGAAGGGTTAAAAAAAACCCATTGAACTAATAAATAAAACGAGGAACTGGTTTTATGGACAAACCATTAGTTAATTTGATTTAGTTTTAAAAAAAGACCAAATTGCCAGTATCAGAAATAAAAAGCTTGAATACAGAATCATTGAAAATGAAATTAAAGCAATTTTTAGGAGCTATTTTGCTCAACTGCATGGTGATAAAATTGACAATCTAAATGAAATGGATGAATATTTACAAAAAAATATAAATTGCCTAGGTTAACAGAAGAGGCAAAAGAAAACTTAACCCTACCTTATGAAAAAAAAATAGAATGAACTATAAACAAGCTCTCTAAGAACAATCCCCAGGACTGGATGGATTTACAAAAGATGTATGCCAAACACTAGAGAACAATTAATTCCAAAAATAAAAGCACTACTAATTACAAATCTATAGAAAAATTGGCAAAGAAGCAGTCCTATCAAATTACTTCTATGCCACAAATGTAGTTTTGATACCTAAACCATGGAGAGGAAAAACAGAGAAAAAAACCCTATAAACCAATTTTCCTAATGAATATTAATGCAAAAACTTTAAATAAAATACTAGAAAAGGGATTCTAGAAATATATTATGAAGATTATATACTATGGCCAAGCTGGATTTATACTAGGAATGTAAGGCTGGTTCAATATTAAGAAAACTATAAACATAATGGACAATATCAATAACAAAAACAACAAAAATCATATGATTATATCAACAGTTGCAGAAAAAGCTTCTTAATAAAATATAATACCCATTCCTATTTGAAAAAAAAAAAACCAAAACAATAACTAGTAAGCTTAGGAATAAATACAGCTTTTCTTAAAATGATTAGTAATACCTATCAAAAACCAATAGCAAGCAGTATTTGTAATGCGGACAAACTAAGAAGCCTTTCCAATAAGATCAAGAATGAAGCAAGGATATACATTGTCACCATTATTATTTGATGTGATGCTAGAAATGCTAGCTATAGCAATAAGAAAATTGAAAACTGAAGGAATAAGAATAGGCAAAAAGGTAACAAAACTATCACTTTTTGCAACTTATATGTTGATATACTTAAAGAACCCTAAAAAGGAAACAAAAAAACCTAGCTGAAATAATTAGCAATTTTAGCAAAATTGCAGAATTTAAAAGAAATCCACACATATCATCAGCATTTTTATATATTACTAACAAAACCCAGCAGGAAGAGATAGAAAGAGAAATTCCACTTAAAATAACTATGGACAGTATAAAATGCTTAGGAGTCTATTTGCCAAGATACCCAGAAATTATGTGAACATGATTATAATATACTCTTATCACAAATAAAGACAGATTTAAATTATTAGAAAAATGCCAATGCTAATTAAGTTAATTTACTTATCCAGAACCATACCCAATCAAACTACCAAAGAATTACTTTATGGAGCTAGAAAAAATAATAACCAAATTTATCTGGTGGAGCAAAAGATGATGAATATCAAGGAAATCAATTTAAAAATGTAATGAAAGGCAGCCTAGCAGCATCAGGTCTCAAATGATATTATTATGTAGTAATCATCAAACAGTTTGGTCCTGGATAAGAAATAAAATGGAATAGATTAGGTACACAATTTATAGAAGCAAATGAGTATAATAGCTTAGTATTTAATAAAGCCAAAGATCCCAACCATTGAAACAAAAACTTATTCTTTGACAAAAACTCCTGGAAAGGGGGTGGCCAGGTGGCTCAGTGAGTGAAGTGTCAGCCCTGGAGTCAGGAGGACCTGAGTTCAGATCCAGCCTCAGACACTTAACACACAAAAAAACTAGCTGTGTAAACTTGGGCAAGTTACTTAACCCCAATTACCCACCAAAGGGCAAAAAACCCCCAAAAAACCAAAAACCAAAAACAAACAAACAAACTCCTGGAAAAACTGGAAAGTAGTCTGGCAGAAACTAGGCATAGACCAACATCTCATACCATGTACCAAAATAAGTTCAAAATGGGTACATAATTTAGACATAAAGGGTGATGACATCATAAACAAATTAGGGGAGCATGGAAGAAATTTCCTATCAGATATACAGATAGGGAAAGTGTTCATGACCAAACAAGAGATAGAGAGGTTCATGGGAGATAAAAATGGATAATTTTATAATTTTTTCCCAAACAAAATCAGTGCTGCAAAAATTAGAAGAAATGCAGCAATCTGGGGAAAAAATTTACAGAAAATTTCTTTGATAAAGGTCTCATTTTTCAAATATATAGAGACCTGAATCAAATTTATAAGGATAGGAGCCATTCAGAGATATGAACAGGTACTTTTTCAGAGGAAGAAATCAAAGCTATCAAAAATCATATAAAAATGCTGTAAATCACCAAGTGTGATAGAAATGCAAATTAAAACAGCTCTGAGGTATCACCTTATACCCATGAGGTTGGCTAAGATATCAGAAAAGAAAAATGACAAATTCTGGAAGGGACAAAGGAAAATAGGGACACTAATTTGCTATTGGTGGAGCCTATGAACTGGTCCAAACATTCAGGAGAACAAATTTGAAACTATGCCCAAAAGGCTATAAAACTGTATATCCTCTTTGATACGGTAATACTGCTACAAAGGTTATATACCCCAAGGAGATCAAAGAAAAAGGACCCATCTGTACAAAAATAATTTTAGCAATGTGTGTGTGTGTGTGTGTGTGTGTGTGTGTGTGTGTGTGGTGGCAGCAAAGAACTGGAAACTAAGGGGATTACCATTAATTGGAAAAAAGCTGAACAAGTTATGGTATGTGAATGTGATGGAATATTATTGTGCTGTAAGAAATAATAAAGGGGATGGTCTTAGAAAAACCTGAGAAAATTTTATGAAATGATACAAAATGAAGTGAGCAGAACCAGGAGAACAATCTATACAGTAACAGTAATATTTTAAAAATAATCAACCGTAAAAGACATAACTCTGATCAATAAAATGATCAACCACAACTCCAAAGAACTCATGATATAAAATGCTATCCATTTCCAGACAGAGAGCTGATGGACTTAGAGTGTAAACTGAAGCATATTTTTTGCCTTTATTTTTCCCGCATTTCTTTTTGGAACACTGCTAATGTAGAAATATGCTTGCATGACCTCATATGTATAATGGGCATTATATTTCTTGGATTCTCCATTGGTGGAGGAGGGGCTGGAGAGAGGGAAAGAATTTGAAACTGAAAATAAAAATAAAATAAAATTTAAAGGACATTGACAAGTTGGAATGTACCAAAGAAAGACAGCTAGGATTTTGAGAAGACTGAAAAACTAAGACACGTTAGGATCAATAAAAGTTTATATTTTAACTAGAGATGAAAACTTAAGGTGGAGGAGTCATGATAGTTGTTTTCAAGTAGTCTGACTATCACATGGAAGAAGGATTAGATTTGTTCTTGAAGAAGAATTTGGAGCAATGGTGGTGAGGGTAGGGGTAGGAGGCGGGGAGACCAGATAAGACCAGATCAGAGGCAGATTTCATCTCTGTATATTAAAAAGCAAAAAGCTCTCTGTGACCTGTCTAAAAGTTGGATGGGCTTCCTTGGGAGGCAGGAAGTTCCTCTTCTTTGGAAATTTCTCCTATACATAGGAGGAAAAGAAAAGTGGCTGGTATCCCTGCAATAAAATCATGGCAGTCATCATCTCCCAGCTATGTCCATATGCCCGATATGGCTCCTATCTTTGTTCTGTCCTTTCTCCATAACCTTTTTGAAACCTGAAGAATGATATTGTCAATAATTCAGCAGGTGCTTTTGTACTGCTTAATTCCTTTAAGTACCCTAGTTACTTCAGTCTCAGGCAGAAGTGTAGACAGATCCTATACTGAGCAGCTTTCCTCTCACTGTGTGAACAGGTGTGTTCTCAGAAAACCCAAGACAATTTTAACATTAACCTGAGCATACATGCAATATGGAAGGTAAATACGCTGCAAAACAAACAAAAATAAATAATGTGTTTCAATATCAGTCCCACATCATACATGAGTGCCTCTCAACAGTGTTAAGGATTATTAAACTTAACAATTCTGCAAGGGCACTTAAGAAAATACAACAACATTATAGCACCCCTTCTGTGGCTACTTTCACAATGTATTTTGGTGAACTTCAGCTACAGAGGATGGCTGACTATTTATCTACTCAGAATCTTTAGGGATAACTCTGAGGAACTGGGCCTTTCTAGTTCTGTGCTTAATAAGCTCCCATTAGATATGCTTCCCCCATCTGGATTATCCATTAGCCAACCAGAGTTATTAGCTTTCAGAAAGGAGTATTTCCCAAGCAGGTATGGCAAGGACCATTGTTTGTGGAAACATTCTAACCTACTGTTTGGAACACTTATTTTATTGTTCAGTCATTTTCTGGTTGTGTCCAACTCTTCATGATCCCATTTGGGGTTTTCTTGGCAAAGATACTCGAGTGGTTTGCCATTTCCTTTTCCAGCTCATTTTACAGATGAGGAAACTGAAACAAACATGGTTAAGTGACTTGCCCAGGGTCACCCAGATAGTAAATGTCTGAGGCTGGATTTCAACCCAGGTTTTCCTGATGGCTTGGCACTTTATACACTGCACCACCTAGCTGCCCCAATTTGGGGCACACACTCCCCTTATACAAGCAAATTCCCTGGGAAGAGTTGGCTGAAATATGACTCTTTGCACATGAGCACATGTATACTAACTCATAGCTCCAGATTTCTGCAGGTCCTTTTCTCCCTTGTGGAGTCCTTATGGAGTTTCCCTCTGGTGTGTATAGCTGTCTGCTTGACTCTGAGTCATGATGGCCTGGCAGAGTCCTGAAGATGTCTGTTCTCAGTGTATCTGACTTTTCCTGGGTTCTCAGCGTATATGCTACTGTTAGCCATCACTATTCCAGAGATACTATCCACAGTGATGGGAAGTCCACGTCATGATCTTTTGAAGTTCACGAGGTCATCCTCTGGTCAAGAGGGAACAGAAGGAGAGTGACACTCTATCCTCCGACTCCATGACTAGTCACTCTCAGAATGCTGGATTCTGATCTGGCTTGCTGTTTTATTCAAACCCCTCAGGATATGATTGATTCTCTTCCACCAAACATAAGACATTTCCTGTGTGGCATCATCTGCTTTCATTTAATGACCTGAATACTGCCCTTGTCCCAAATTGATTCAGGATTTTTTTGTACCTAGTTTATAGTTTTGATTGATTGACTTAATGGAGGCATCTAGGAATTGTTCATATCTAGTTTATATCTTTGATTGATTCTGAAATTCAGTCAAAGAAGTATTCTTACTTGATAGAGGTATAAAGTATCTTGTTAGTTACATGACCTGGGGATGAGTGTGGGAAGTCCCCTCTTCCTCCATGAAGGCAGGAATGTGAGGCAAAGATGGCTTACTCTTTCCTTACCTCCACTCCCCTTCCCCACCAGCATTACTAAGTCTTTCCTTTAAGATTTCTGGTTCATGGTCTAGCAGTGTTATGATGATACTCTCCTGCAAAGGTGAACAAGATTGTCATTCTCTCTTCCTTAACCCTACCCTGATGTGAGTGAGGCTACCCCTCCCCTTGGGCATGATTATCTCTCTAGCCATACTCCTTCAGTTTTACCTTTCCTCACAAAATGGAAAGATAATGGCAAAATCCCTGCCTCCAACCCTAGTCCAGCTAGCTCTAGTACCCCAATCTCTAGCCAGACTGCTGACTCTTTGCCTAGAAAGAGATTCTGGTACAAGCATTTCCTCTGTCTTGGGAGCTTTTAAATGTACCATTTTCTCTAGGTTGGTTCTCCTAACTCCCACAAGTCCTGGCATGTTAAGTCCACATATGGCAATGACTACTGTTCATCTGAAATTTCCATGGGTAACCTTGAAGGGTTGGGGTTTCTAATACTCATGTGACTTCATCCCTTATGCCCTCCATCGTCAATCAAACTGCAGAATTCTATTAGCTTTTAGAAAAGAGAATTGCTGAGAATGTATATCAAGAAGAGTTACAAAAGAATCACCCCCTACTTGCGCACACTCTTCCCCTGCACATAGGTTTCTGAGACTCACACTTGATATGCAGTGAGGCACCTGATCAGAGAGCACTTGTGACCAAGGAATGCCTCCTGACCCTTGGCTTTGGAAGTCATTTTTCCATTCATGTAGTCCTCATGTAGTTCCCCTTAACTCTCTAAGAGCTCCTAAGCTCTCTGTTGGGCTTAGTGAATCAATACCTTCCTATAGTATGGGACATAGCCATAATTTCTTTCCAATATATGGAGGGAGTGGGTCATGATCTTTGAAGCAGCTATTGTCTTCAGGCTTTCTATATCTCTCAGTAGGTACTTCCTCTGTTTCTTATAGTGGTTGCCAGTGGGACCTCTGATACCTCTTGTGAAACTACCGGCCAAGTGGGTACTCCCTTTCCAAATTCTCATTCACCAAGATCCTGAAAAACCAAACTCAAAAGAAACAGAAGTAACATGCTCAAACACACCTGGAGATTGGGTGGGAGACAGAGAAGTCACCCTCGCCCATGTAGCTCACAGCAATTCTGACTCACTAACAACTGGGAAGGAAAGGAATGAAAAGGCCAATAAGGGGCATATTATTCCTTTTTTTTTTTTTTTTGCACATCCAATTCCAGTTAAGCAATTCATGAATCATCCATTGGTTCTTCTGGTTCCTTAGCCAACCAGAAGACTCTTCACCACCACCAAGTAAAATGCCCTTAATCACTCATGGTGGAAAGGAAGTTCTCCAAGTCTCCAGGTGAAGCTTGAAGCTCGAAGCAGCCAGGAGATGTCTGAACATGCTCTGAATAACGAAGAAAGACAAATTTAAGTACTTTCTGTGGGCTGTCAATATGTCCCCCTTCCCCTCCCAATTCCTTTACATAAGGAGTGAATCAATAATTCTCTTTGTTTCAGCCCAGAGTCCCTAGTCAGTGAGTGAACTGCTCTCACAAAATACCACAGGTGTAAATCTATCTCACTCCCGGCATATTCCCTTGTGGTACTTGTCTCCTTTAACTGAGAAAAACACAAGCAGTGCCTTTGTTAACCATGTTTACTGCGGCTTAAGGAACAAAGTAAATAGAGAAGTAAACAACTTTTTAAGAAACAGAGATAAGTTTCAGGAAATAGACACACATTCTCTCTGGAGAGGAAGAATGGGGAAGAAGGGAAGATAAAAAAAATCACTGTCAGGTCTGAAATCCTGAGTTTTCAAGTAGCAAAGCATCATCTCAATGTGCCTCATGTATGATCTGCCCACAGAGCAGCACGGATGATCTCATGAATGTGGCAGTTTTCCTCTGTGGCTTCCACCAACCTGCTGCCATGTTGTGCGGTCTCCAGTTCCTCTGCTTTTCCTAGCAGCTGCTACCCATCTCCCACTCCTGTGAATCCCTCTGGTTGCAGGCATGCTCTCCCCTCATAGGGCTTCTTATGCCCACAATCCATTAGGAGAAGAGGGACTAGCTTATCATCCAGTCTGGACCCATCAATCACAAGGTCAAGATAAGTTCTCTGGAGATTGAAGAGGGGAATGCTTGTGAAATTTCAGCCTGAGCCAGAAGGCATCTATCTAAGTATCTGGATCTCCTTGGTAACTCCAAGACAGCACTACAAAGGCAATTTGCATGTCCCTGGTTGGAACCTGCCACAGTGATGATGTGGGTTAAAAGGGGAAAAGAAAAACAGGGCTTGTATTTATCCCCAGCTCCAGAAGGACATAGGAGGAGGTTTGGACTTTGAAGGGACACAGAGTGTGCATCCTGGGGTGGGTAATAAAGGAAAAGAATTTATTTGATCTGCCCCAGCTAGGAGGGTGAACTGGTGATCTTTCTGTGAGGGACTTAGATATAATGATAACAATTATCTGAATGACCTCTTCTGTTATCAGCTGGGTGTGGCTCACAGAAAATTCATAATTCATCCAAGTTCTGGGGGAAGGGGCACCAATGGAAGATGACTGCAGAAGGTTGTTCTGGAACTCCACCAAAGGAACTGTGAGAGGTAGAGTTGAGAAGGAACAAGGTAGTCAGCCACTCAGTACACTTCTTTCTCACCTCCGAGTATGCATCATTTAAGGAATATTCCATTTCCTAAGGGCAGTCTGTGAGAGATTTATACCTATTTTGTGTATAGGAGCTGAGGGTAATTCTGGTATTGAATTTCTCCCTTGCGTGTCCTTGGCCTTTTTGGTGGGCAGATGTAGGCACTATTATTCTCATTTTACTTTAAAAAAATTATTGTTATTTTTGTTTTTATATCACTCACATTTCCCAATATATCTCTCCCCCTCCCAGAGAGGTTTTACTTATGAAAAAGAATAAAAAAGAAAAGTTAGTTCAGTAAAACTAGCCACAAACCAATTCCAGAATTATGTACAGAGTTCTCTACCTATGGTCCTCTTCCTCCTGGCCCTTCAAAAAAGTGAGGGAAGCTAGATTTTCCTATCTTTTCTTTGGAGCCCAACTTTTTCTTTGGCCACTACAATTTATGAATGGAACTTTTAAGGCTATTTAGTCTAATATTTTACCCATAAAGATACTGAGGCACTGGGAAGTCAAGTGACTTGCCCAAGGTCACACAGAGAATGTCAGAGATGAGTTTAGGACTAGGTCTTCTGATTCCAAAACCAGTGCTGTTTCTCTACACTGTACTTACTGCCTCTAATTTTAGAATATCCAGTTTCATTTTTCGCCCCATTTACATTGTTGTTGTCATTGTGTATATTGTTTTCCTGGTTTTCTTATTTCAATTTGTGTCAATTCATATAAATCTTCTCATGCTTTCTGTATTCATCATTTTTCATAGCACAGTAATATTTTCTTACATTTGAATACAGTAACTTGTTTAACCATTTCCCCAGTTGACATGCATCTACTTTTTCCCCAGCTCCTTGCTAATTAAAAAAGTGTTGCTATAAATATTTTGGTGTATATGGGCCCTTCCTTCCTTCCTCCTTCCTTCTTTCCTCCCTTCCTTTCTTGCTTCCTTCCTTCCTTCCTTCCTTCTTTCTTTCCTTCCTTCTTTCCTTAATCATTGACCTCATTGGGATTTATGCCCAACAGTGGACCTTTTGATTCCTTTCTGAGTGTAATTCCAAATTGTTTTTAAGGATGTTTGACCAATTCACAGGTCCACCAACAATGGTTTGTTATTTAATTTATGGTTCTGCTTGGTCCATTGGCAGAGAGTACCCTGGATCTGAGTTACATTTACATACCTATACATACCCAAAACATATCATACTAAACCCGAGGTAGCAAGGTCTTCCAGAGCTGAAAGAAATATATGCTACAGTTCTTCCCAAATTTCCCTGATGGGATTTCTTGACTATTAATCTAGGCTGGTACTAAGCTGTGGGGTAGAATTAATCACTCCTTTTGGGCCGGAGTCTTAAGCAACCTGATTCTAAGAAGAACCATTTTTAAGGTGCCTGTTACCAAAGGGCCTTCTCTGATCTTTCATACTCCCATGGAGGGGACCAGGAAAATCATATATCTACACCAGTGGGACATAAGGTCTAGCAAGTTCTATGGTTGTAAAGTTGTTTTTAAGTTGTGACCCTATTTGGAGTTTTCTTGTCAAGGTGTGGTTTGCCACTTCCTTTTCCAACTCATTTTACAGATAAGGAAACTGAGGCAAGAAGCTTGCTGAGGGTCACACAGCTAGTGTCTGAGGCTGGATTTGATCTCAGAAAGATGAGTCTTCCTGACTGCAGGCCTGGCTCTCTCTCCTCTGTGACACCTAGCTGCACCTTATAGTAAGTTCAACTAAGGTGCAAATGTCCAGTGATGGAATATTTGTTTTCTTGAGGGCCAGTCCTTCTACGTTTTGAACGGCTCATCACCAGAATGCCTACCAGTTGATGGATTTTTCACTTAGGAAATCTCCTAAAGACCACCTATTAAATTGTAGAGTAGTTGTGAGGTCTTATATG
Organism: Gymnobelideus leadbeateri; assembly: GCA_011680675.1. Classification (NCBI taxonomy): domain Eukaryota; kingdom Metazoa; phylum Chordata; class Mammalia; order Diprotodontia; family Petauridae; genus Gymnobelideus; species Gymnobelideus leadbeateri. Next base: position 174,447 of record WOXC01007287.1, on the reverse strand, counting down.
TGGCAGAAATATCCTTGAAGTGTTGAAGCACAATTTGTTCCAAGGCCAAATAGAAATAACTTTCTTTGATTGGATACTATTTTGCATTATCCACGTAGTCATTCTTCTTCATTATCTTGAATTATTATTAACAACTATAAGAGCTCATATTTGTAGAGTGTTTTAAGATTTATGAAGCATTTTGTCATCACTGAGGTGGACTAATATAAGTACTATTATTCACATTTTACTTATGGGAAAATGAAAGCTCAGAGTTAGAAGAAACCTTTGTCATCTAGTCCAGCAGCATGCAGGGGTGTAATGGTAATGGTAATTTGAAGATTTTTCCCTGCCCCTTAATAAGCCTAAGGGAATTTGAAGACCTTCCCTGCTTTGAAGATGTACCCTGCCCCCTAATAGACTGAATGTAATCACATGGAGTCTGTGGTGGGAGGAGTTTGATGAAGGGTAGAGCAGAGCCCACAGGAAGCTGGGAGTTGGAGCAACTAGACTGGAGGGAGGAGAGGGCATATCTGAGAGAGATAGGCTTGTGAGTAAATATTAGTTTGTGGGAAGGCTAATGGATGCTGTGGCTCTCTGTGCTGTTATGACTTATTAACATCTTTGCTATTATGATGGGATTGGTTTACTGGTTTTGGGATTCAGTTTTCTGGTGTCTGAATAAATGTTTTGCTTCTGTCTTCTATATGGAGGGTCTACTATATTTTGCAATTGAGCAGTATGAGCATATTTATATTTATAGTATTTATTTATATTATATATTATAAAATATAATATAAATATTATATATTATATAATAAATATATTATATTTATATTTATAGTAACTGTTGGCACTGTGAATATTGCATTGGCACTACAAGGGGTCTCCACACACAACATCTTTGATGGGTGATTCTCTAGCCCCTGCTTGAAAATACCACATGATAGAGAATGTACTTCTTTTTTTTTTTTTTTGAGGGCAATTGGGATTAAGTAACTTGCATTAAGTGTCTGAGGTTGGATCCAAACTCAGGTCCTTCTGACTCCAGGGCCAACGCTCTACTCACTGCGCCACCTAGCCGCCCCTGAGAATGTACTTCTTAAAGAATGTTATTCTGATCTTTTGTTGGATAGTTCCAAATGTAAGGAAAGTTTTTCCTTACATTGAGTTGAGATCTGCCTTTCCTAATACTTCCTCTCATGAGTTCTAGTTCTGTCCCCTAAATCCATTTAGAACAAGCCTAATCTGTCTCTTATATGAGGACTTTTTAGATATTTGATGGTAACTATCACATCTCTATCTTCCTTCCTAAATCACCTCTTCAGGCTATGCATTTCTAGTCTTTTACCTAGAGATTTTGGAAATATTTTCAACAACTTGGGCAACTGTGCTGACTGAATGGCAACTGTGTTGATGGAATCCACTATGGATTTATGTTATCTAATCACAAAAGTATTTTCCCTGCAGCAAGGCAATCCTTTTACCCCACCCTAAATGATTCTCTTACCATTTTCTATTACATCCATCCCAATCTTGTATTCTCTCAACAAGCCACCCATGTCACCTCTCCCTAGTTTTTTTTTTTTTCAGGTAAGGTCAAAATTTCATGTTGTTGTTGTTGCTGTTCAATTGTGTCCAACTCTTTGTAACTTCATTTGGGGTTTTCTTGGGTTTGCTATTTCCTTCTGCAACTCATTTTACAGATGAGGAAACTGAGACAAGGTTAAGTGACTTGCCCAGGATCATACTGCTAGTAAGTGTCTGAGACTGGATTTGAACTCAGGAAGATGTCTTCTTGATTCCAGGTCTGACATTCCATCTGATGCAGTTTTAGGGGCGCAGAGACTCCCAAACTATTGAGGTACAGGAAAAGAATTGGAGGACCCAAGCAGTCTTCCAGTCAACTGGCAAAAAGTTTATTGTAATGCTAATATATAGCAGACACAGCTCCTTTGGGAACTTGCAACTTAATGGAGGTGATGCTAGAGATTATGTAGAAAGAGTCCCTGAATGGTGTGCCAAATATGCTAATTAGGTGGTGTGGGATGGGCTTAAGGAGTGGTCAGCTCCTAAAGCAACGTAAGGTTTCTGTACCCCTTGGATGCAGGTGTCATTCGCTGTTGGAAATGGGGAGGGGAAGAAAGGGGCTTCTAAGGGTTGTGTTTTTGATCTGTTATGTCTATAACAAGATAGCCTTGGAAAGTTACATCAATAGCTTGACCTCCGCTCGTGAGTTATGGCCAGAGATAGGTTCTTTGGGCTAGGGAGAGATATGGTCCTAGGGCTGGGGTCTAAACACCACAGCATACACTGCACCACCTAGCTGCCTCCAAACGTCAAACTTTATGATAAAACTATGGCCATTTGTGGCAAGCTCTTCTTCTCACTCATATAGACACTTCCCTCATTCTGTTCCTTATCACCTCTCCCCAGCATTATTGCAATAACCTACTCTTTGGTCTCCCTGCCTTCCAAGTCTTCCCTCATTCCAATCCATCCTCCACAGTGATCTTAAAAAGATTTACCTAAAGTGGAGGATTGACTATGTTACCCTCCTCTCCACCCCCAACCCTATTCAATACAATCCAATGACTCACTTTTGCCTCTGAGTTCAAATATAAGTCTTTTTCCTACTTTTAATGTCTTCTTTTTTAATGTTGTTTTTTTTTTTTGTGGAGGAGAGAAGGCAAGGAATTGGGGTTGACTTGCCCAAGGTCGTATGGCTAGTAAGTGTCAAGTATCTGAGGCTGCATTTGAACTCAGGTCCTCCTAACTCCAGGGCAGGTGCTCTATTCACTGCCCCACCTAGCTGCCCTCTTTCAATGTCTTCTTACACGCACTTTGGAATCTAATCATACTGGCCACACTTTTGAACTTATTGTTTCACATGTCTGGAATGTACTCCTACTTCATCCATGCTTCCAAGAATCATTGATTTCTTTTGAGACTCAGTTCAAATGCCTTCTTCTGTATGAAGCCTTTAGTGGACCTCCAGTGCCTGGTGTACTTTCTCATCAAATTACTTTGTATTAATTTCATCTGTGTGCAAGGAGCATGCACAGGGTGCCTCAGATGGCATCTCTCCATGTGGAGAGGCTGGGGGTGAGGTGGGGAACCTGCTTCTGGTAGAGTAGTGATGATGTAGCCTGGCAGTATAAGGGAAGTGCCTTGGAGATACCGTAAAGCATGTAAAGATATTCCATAAGAGGATCTAGTCAGCTAATATGATGTATTGAATAGCAAGTTCTTTGATTGACTATAGAGGCTTTTTAAAGGCCTCGCTTGGCTTCTGCCATAGCTCTTCCTTCAGCCTCTTTGCCTCTGTTTTTGGGAGGTCTTGCTGATTCCCTCACTTGTGGCATCTAATGAGAGACAATGATTATTTAATAAGGGGAGAGGACCTGGTCCCATGTGGTCTGGTGAGAGGTTCTCCTTGGCCTTTGAATTTGTTCTTTTCCATTTTAGGTTAAGAAGATGAGAACCCTGGATTTTGTCAATTTCAAAAGGTCACTAGGGTGCTCCAATATCTTGGTGTTTGAGAGTCTGATACAGCACCAATGCCAGAAGGAGCAAGATGTGATTTTTGGACCCCAGCTTAGAGGATGTGGAGACAAAGACGCACTGACATAAACTTGGTCAGACCAATGCTCTTTAAGAACTGAGCTAAGTCGACCTTACCCCCTCCCTCAGAGACTGAGATGATGCAGGAGAGAGTATGACCTCTAAGTATTGGAGGACATGTTTGTACTTCGTTATTAATATGTTTTTGAAGTCAATATTCTTTTGTAAAATCTAAATGATATTAAATGATTGAATAAAACTGGGGTGCTAGTCACTGGTGTCTAAGAATAAGGGCAATGCAACCACTGCGGGGTTGGAACTAAAGGCAGTAGGGAAGAAACTCCTTATAAACCCCTCAGAATAATGTAGAACCCTATGAGACAGATGTAACCTACTTTTGGGAGAGTGAGCTAGAGTAGGTTTTCATATTCATATATGTACATACACATGTATATGTGTATATGTATATATGTATATGTATAGGTATATATAAATACACATACATATACATAGACACATTTGTTGTCTCTCCCATCAAAATATAAGCTCTCTGAGGGGAGGGATTGTTTCACTTTTGTTTTTGTAGCCTTGTTGTTTAATGTGGTTGTTACACAATAGTCGCTTAATAAATGATTGTTGATTGATTGGGACGAGAGGAGGGATAGTAGAGCCTAGAAATGGTAGGGGGAAGATCCAGCTGAAATTTTAGATAGAGGGTGTCTTCTCCTATTCTGGAAATTCAGCTCAGACCTGTTTACTCTTTTATCCATCCTGTTGAAAGAGAGAATCTATATTTTAGACTCTAATAAACCACTAGATGTCAGTATTTTTCAATGGATAGGAATCTTGGGGCGGGAACGTTTGGGACAGAAATGGATTGTAGAGGATAATGTCCAGGGGTTTCGGGTGAAGGCAGAGGCCTGGATTGTACCCATTAAACAGATGGAAATAAATGAAACACAAAGAGAGCAAAGTCATGCAAAGCAACATGAATATATTCTTGTGATCACACAGCATGTCAGGAAAAGAAGCCCAAAGCTATAACTTCTAATATTTTTTATGTTGCTTCTTTCTACCGGATTTCTCTGAGATGTTCAGGAAGGGATAGAAAGACTGAACATGAGCTAGGGACATATTAGGGAAGGAAAGTGTGAGACAGAAGCAAAGACTGAAGGAAACATGGTCGTGTGGGATAGTCCAAATTTATATGCCTCCCCTTGAAAATGGGAGCTTGGGGGATGAAGGAAGATAGCTGGATAGGAAACAGTTGGGGGGTGGGGGGGGTGGGGAGAATGGGGCAGCTAGGTGGTGCAGTGGATAGAGTGACAGGCCTGGAGTCAGGAAGACCTGTGCTCAAATTTGGCTTTAGACAGATTGACTGTGTGACACTGTTTGAGTCACTCAATCCTTTTTGCCTCAGTTTCCCCACCTGTAAAATGAGCTGAAGAAGGAAATGACAAACCACTCCAGTATCTTTGTGAATAAAATCCCAAATGGGAACATGAAGAATTGGAAATGATTGAAACAGCTGAACACCAACAAAAACAGTGAGTTAAAGAGAAATCTAGACTGGAAAAACCTTGGACCAAATGTCTAGGTTGGAGCATTTGTAGGGGGGCTGTGGAGATCATAGGTGTCATGTAGGTAGCAAAGGGAGAGAATTTCCAGTGACAACTCCTCACAACACTTGGGATGAGATCAAAGGACCGGATGTAAGACTGGATCCCTGACTCATCCCATCTTACCGGGATACTTCTGAGTCACACACTGAGGTTTTTTTCATACACATGTATGTATGTGTATATATGTATTTATGTGTATCCATTTGTATAGACACACATACATATATACTTTATATATACACATACGTATACATTATACATGTACATACACATGCATTACATTTTACACCCAGGGGGATGCTGGCTGAATACAGAATCACAAAATAGTAAATTGGAAGGGACCTCAGAAGTCATTTAGTCCAACCCATACCTAAAAATCAAATTCCCTCTTCACCATCCTTCAGGACTGGTATTCCAGCTTCTGCCTAAAGTCTTCAAGTGAGAAGGAACTCATTGCCTCCTGGCAAAGTTTATTTTACTTTTGGACAATTTGAAATGTTAAGATATTTTTCTTTTCATTGAACCTTCATTTCCCTTTTCGTAACTTCTAATCAAATGTTGCTCCTGCTTCTGCTCTATGGGACAATGATGGCCATACCCTCATCTAGGTGAAAAGTAAATGGATAGTCTGAGGTAGGACCAGCTTCCTCTTATGTAGATGTTGTTGTAATATAATTTGGGTGGCTCTAGAAGGTCCCTGCATTCCAATGGTACCTGGAATTCCACTAGTCTTAGGACTTCTTTTGGTTAAAGTGTAACCAAGCAAAGTGCCCTTTTATGTAGGAGATAGTAGCTTCAAAAGGCCAAGGTCTCCCACTGTGACAGGGGCCATTATCAGTCATCTCGATCTATGTCTTGCCACCAGACTCCAATAACTCCGAAAGAGAGGGTTTTTTGGTTTTGGTTTTGTGGCCACATAAAATGTTGATATGAGTGTTTTGTTTTATAGGCAAACTTATTTTTTTTAATTGACTTCCTTAGGGAATATGCCCAGTAGTGGAAGCGTGGGGTCAAAGGGGACCTATTGAGCTTAAAGATGGTCAGATCAAGGAATATTATAGCTTTCCTTCAATTTTAGGGTTTGCAACTCTTACAGAATTGGAAGGGATCTTAAAGGTCATCTCATCCAGCCTCACTCTCTCACTCTCTATTTAGGACTCTTCTCCCTGGTATTCCTGATGAGTCTAAGTGTGGGTGGGTGTGGGAGGATGGATATGTCATCTAGCCTTTGTTCAAATGCTTACACTGACAGGGAACTCATTATTCATGCCCAGTTTTCCCTACTGTGTAAGTTCAATTCTTCTTATTTTAGCACATTACCCATTGTTTTTCCAAAAATCTACCTATTAGCGTGAATAAGTTGTTCAGTGGATTCAGACAAGAAGAATGGACAATGGGCCAACCTAAGGGTAACCACAAGAAAGACCCTGGGTGACAAAGAAGGATCTGGCACTGCCTGGCACTGAAGAGGTCATGGCATAATAATAAATAACATTTACATACCCTACTTTCCTCCTACCTGTGTGAGGTAGGAAGTATGTTATGTCTATTTTATAGATGAGGAAATTAAGAGTTAAATGGGGATACAACCTCATTATTAGTGTGTGCATCCCTGGAAAGTGAAGGTCAGTGAACTTATTCACAACAATCAAAACTCCATTTATTGTAACCAAGGGTTCCACATATGGATTGTGTGGTGGTAGCTGTTGGAGCATCTGTGCTTTCTTGGTGTTAATTGTTAGGCCAAAATTAGCAGCAGAGAATTGATCCATATTTTGTTGCTTCAGAGGCTGCAAACAGAAAACCATGCACCAACACTCCCTCCACTTTGGTCTTGGCTTGCAGCCTTTTCAAGTTGAAGAATTTGCCACTAGTGAGGTAACTGGCCTTGATGCCATGTTCATCCTCGTTGAAAGAATTTGACAACATGGCTGAAAACATCATGCTAAAGACCATGGGAATAAGCACACAGCCTGTTTCACTCCATCAGTCATTGGGAAAGCATGAGAACATTGTCGATCATCCATAACCCAGGCAAGCGTGCTGTCATGAAATTGATGTACAATGTTGATGAACTTCTCCAGGCAATCAGATTTTGATATAATTTTCCTTAAGCCCTCATGACTGATAGTATCAAAGGCCCTGGTCAGATCTACAAGAGTTGTGTATAGACCTCTGTAGCCTGTGTGGGGTATAGGAACTAGAGTGAAAGAGCCTGAGTTCAAATTCCAGGTCTGCCACTTACTACCTGTGTGGCCTTGGGCAAATCACTTAACCTCCCTGGGCCTCAGTTTCCTCATGTACAGATGAGGAGGTTGGCTTCAGTAGTCTCTGAGAGCCTTTCCAGTCTAAGCCTCTGATCCTATGAACATAGCTAGAAGTTCTGGGCATTGAACTCGTGTTTCCTGACTCTGGGCCCGTGAATTTTCCATTGTCCTACATTGTCTGGATTTTTCTAATAGCCTCCCAACTGATCCCTCTATCCCCTGTCTTACTCCCAACCCTTATCTATTCTACAAAGTCAGACGTTTTTTCCCATCCAGATCTGTGATTGCATTGGTATAGGATGGAAGTTTTTTTCACCATACAGTTCAGCAGCTCTTCTCCAAATTCCAGGCGTAGATAGTCACCTGGATTACTTTGAGAAGTTTTCCTTCCTTGTGCTTGTTTTCCTTGTGTTGTGAATTGTGTCTTGTGCGTCAAGCAGTTTTTCAAGCTGCTGAGATCTGGGCATAGTATCTACTAAATGAATAAACAGCAATAACTCGGTGTCACAAAATCGTGGATAACTATGTCCCTGAAAACTTCCCTATTCCTCTTACACTTTCTTTTAGGGGTCAAGGAACCAGGCAGTTGTCATCCAATCCAATCCATCACAACAGACATCTATAAAGCTTCTGTAATGTGCTCTAGGGATTAAAGACAGTCTCTGCCCTCAATGAACGTACAGTCTGAAGGGTGAGATAACACACACACAAAGAGGAGGGAAGCTGAGGGAGAGAGGGAACCCTATAAGGGGCCATCCATTTCTGTGGAATTGAGACCAGGCAGATGCAAGGTAGACAATCTGACAGTCCAGTTTCTGCTCTCTATAAAGGAAGGCATTGGGAGGAACCTGATATTCTTCCCTCCAGCCCTCCAAAGAGATGGAAGAGGAGGCAAAGGGAAGTGGAATCAGTCAAGGCTGGAGGGGTTACCAAGGTGGTTAGTTTAGAAGTGATGAACTTATCTTGGGAGGGGCATCTTGGTTAGCGGAGTCAAACCAGGCAGGGTAGCTGGGGCCTGACCCTTCCTCAGCTACCAGTATAGTGCCTTAAACTTAGTAAGTTTACAATAATTATATGCTGAATGAATAAAAAATAGTAAGAGGAAGGAATTGGAGGCTAATGAGAACTGGTTACAGAATTAAGAGTGTGAAAGCGAGGACAAAATATGACAGGCAGATGACAGATCTAAAGGGAGGCTTCTATAGAACAGAGGCTCCTAACCTGTTCTGTCATAGACTCCTTTGGCATCTGCTGAAGCCTACAGATTTCTCTTCAGAATGTTTTAAAATGCATACAATAAGATACAGAAGATTACAAGGAAATGGCTTACACTGAAATAGTTATCAAAATATTAAAAACAAAGCTCATGGACCCCAGGTGAAGAATGCTTCAATGCAGAAACCCCTCTGCTTTTCTTCTGTTGATCATTTTCTTTTTATCATATATATAGATTGTACGAATTTGCTCTCTTATCTTCCCCATTAGACTGTGATGTCCCTGAGGCCAGGGACTGTCTTTTGCCTCTTTTTGTATCCCTAGTGCTTAGCACAGAACCTGGCACAAAGTACGCACTTAATCAATGTTTATTGATGAGGGAATTAACTGACTGACTAAAAAGAGAAGCAGAGACAGATTGATTCATAGATACAAAAGGAGGAGGGCCCTTGAAACAGAAAGAAGGAGCCAACAGGGAAGGAAGGAAGGAAGACACAAAGAAAGAACTAATCAAAAGAGAAGGAAAGAGGGGGTAAGAATAATAGGTACTGGAAGAGAAGAGGGGATTGAGGGGAAAGATGGGGGAGTTGGAGAGATGGAAGGGGGAAGACAGAGAGAGAGAGAGAAAGGGGGAGAGAGAGACAAAGAAAGAGAGAGACAGAGAGAGAGAGGGAAGCATGGCACCAGGTGTTGCTTACCTCCCCCAACTTTTTGGTAAAAATTCAGTTTAATGTCAGTGCTGGAACATCCTGCCCAACTTCTTTGCTCCAATGACTTCCTTACTAAATATCCATCCCCCACAGCCTCACCTTCCCTTCTTGTAGTTAGGATATGAAGTTTCCATGGTCAAATGAAAGTGGTTGGGGGTCAGGAGTGATTAGTTATTAGACCTGCTTAGGTCTCTGGAAAGAGGATGCCGAGTCTACAGTGTGTTTGTGTGTTTGTGTGTGTGTGTGTGTGTGTGTGTGTGTGTGTTGAAAGAGAGAATAGAGACAGAAATGGACAGAGTTAGAGACAGACACAGAGAAAGAGAAAGAAACAGAGAGAAGGGGAAAGAGATAGAGGGAGGAAATCAAAAAATAGGGACAGAGAGGAAAGCAGAGAAGATAGAGACAGAAAGATGAACAGAGGCAGAGGGAAAGGGAGAGAGGGAGGAAGGGAGAGAAAGAGACACAGAGAGAAAGAAACAGAGAGACAGAGAGAGATAGAGAGAGAAGGAAAGAGAGAAACAGAATCAGAGAGAGAGAGAGAGAGAGAGAGAGAGAAGTGAGAGAGAGACTCCCCTTTTAGTCTACTTGCTAGCCTAGAACAGGCCAGGCAGCCCCTGTGCAAATCTACTGCAGTACCTGATTAATATCCTGCTCACTCACCCACAGCTTTGCATTCAGGTGGATGCTGCTTCCAAGGAGCCAGCATCCACCCCTTAAAGGCAAATTGTACCCCTATTACCAAGTCTTAGGAAGGGCTGTTTCTGCTAGTCATTCATTAATGGTGTTGGCTGGTTGATCGATAAGCACCCCTTTTGTACAGCTCTCTGTACTAGGCATTGGTGGGAGAGATAAGGAGAGAAAAGAAGGCTCCATAACTACCCTTTGTAAGCCTATGGTTGACTATCCTAGGCTCTAGAGTTGGAAGAGGCTTTAACATTTATTTTATAGATGAGTAAACTAGGCTCAAGAAAAGTAAAATGTCTTACTAAGGTCACATAGTCACTAAGTAGAAGAACCAGGAATGTAATCCAGGTCCGCTGGCTTTACCTTCAGTGCTCTTCCCAACATAATAACTCTCCACTTCTAATGGGAAGATAGGACATACATTTATGAGGAAAAACTTTTATAGGGTGAAAACTGAGTAAACAAATGTTGAGGGGGCTTTCTGGAAGAAGCAATTTGGGAAGCAAAGATATAGAATTTTAGTTTTTCTTTTTTTGAGAGGGGAAGGTAGGGCAATTGGGGTTAAGTGACTTGCTCAAGGTCACATGGCTAGTTTTTTGTGTGTGTATGTTAAGTGTCTGAGGCCAGATTTGGACTCAGGTCCTCCTGACTCCAGGGCCAGTGCTCTATTCACTGTGCCATCTAGCTTCCCCAAGATATAGGATTCTTAAATGACCTTACATGTTCCTTTCCATAAATAAGTAAACTGTGGGACACAAAAGTGAAATAATTTAGGATTACAGGATTTGAAATGTAAGGGACCTTAGAGATCAGCTAGGCCAAACTTATTTTGTAGGTGAGGAAATAAAGGGCAGTGAGAAGTTAAGTGACTCATCCAAAGTCATACAGAAAGTAAATGGTAGAATAGACACAAGGATTCAAACTCAGGTCTTTCTTCTTGTAAATCCAGTGCTTTTCCCACCATTTCAGACTCTAAAACTGTACTGTGAGTTAATAATAATAGCTAGCATTTATCTAGTATCTACTATGTGCTAAGTGCTTTACTGATATTATCTTGTATGATACAACAGCCCTTGGAGATAGGTTTTATTATTACCTCTGCTTTACAGCAGGGGAAACTGAGGCAAACAGAGGTCAAGTGATTTGCCCAAGGGCACATGGCTAGGTCTTGCTGCCTCTGAGCCCAGTGTGCTATCCAGTGTTCCACCTGTGAGTGAATAGTTAAAACAAGACTTGAGCCTTGGTCTTCTGTTTCACAGTATAGTGTTTGTCCCACTGTTCTGTTTTCCCTCAGCTCCTCTGAATCCTGGATCTGAGCCTTCTCCCTCCAGGAACAGGGCCCACAGTTCTGCTTTAGCTGAAGTCCCAGCCAGAGAGAAGGATTCCATGTCTTGTCCCATGTGTAGTTGTGTTTAACTCGGCTGATGAGAACCTGCTGCTAATGAGGCCAAAGGGACAGTTTCCATTCCTATACATGCCCATTAGCATCACGCAGAGAAAAACTCTGCCCTGCTATCCCAGCCATCTGTCTCACACATGGATGCCATTGGTCACATCCAACTTGCAGAGTATAAATGGCTTAGTGCAACCCACCCGTACTCTTGGAAAAACAAGTCAAAGTTGACCCTGGCTGCCAGTGAGTCAACAGCATCTTTATATACAAAGGATGCATGTGGTGGGATCTTTGTTTACTGTGATGGTTGAGCCTGTCTCCTTCTGCCAGCAACTCCTTCTGCTTTGAGGTAGGGGAGGGGGAAAAGTGCTAAAAAAGGCAAATTCTTATTGTCTCCTGTCCTCTGATTACCAGGTACTTACTCGGTAGTTACACAGTCATCAGTGATGAGCTATAATTGCAGATGTTTTTCATGGTTCTTTTTTCCTATGGAAAATAAAGTGATACCTGTAATTTACCAGAAGTAGACTAATATGAACTCCAACCTATTGGTCCTGATGCATACTCTAAGCTGCCTTCATTATTTACTAAAACTGAGAACTGTTTTTGTCTCTTTTTCTAGTAGGCATACTGGGCTAAAATTCAGGGATCCTTAGTTCTGGTCCTAGATCCAGGACTGACTTGCTGTGTGATTTGGGTAAATACTTCTGTTTTCTCATCTGCGTGATGGTCAGAAATAATCCCTGGCCCTGACTTCCTGGGATGGTATGAAAGGAGTTGGAGGCTTGTTGGATGGGGGCCTTAGTGGCAACAAGATGGGGCCAGACAGGTAGAGCTGGGAGCTTGTGGGAGTCTAACCAGGTTGAATCTGGCAGACACCCAAAGCAGGCAGGCAAGGTATGAATGTCCAGCAAGGATAGAAGGATTGGGCTGACACCTTGTAAGTTTAATGAAAGGTCAATTTCAGGAGAGTCTGCTAAAGCAGGGAGAAGACAGCAGATTCCACAGGGCTAGGTATTCAAGATCTAGAGTCCAGTGTGACCAATAGCACTGAAGAGTGGGGGTGATGTTTTTTTTTGTTTTGTTTTGTTTTGCTTTTTGGAGGGGGGAGGGCAGGGCAGTTGGGGTTAAGTGACTTGCCCAAGGTCACACAGCTAGTAAGTGTCAAGGGTCTGAGGCTGGATATGAGCTCAGGTCCTCCTAACTCCAGGGCCAGTGCTCTATTCACTACACCACCTAGCTGCCCCTGATCTGTGGTTCTAGCAAAGTAATTACCCGAGACAGCTTGCTAGATGTGCTCAGCTTTGTCACTGGGAGAGATTCTTGCAGAGATATGGGCCTGGTCATAGAGAAGAGCGACAACCTTGCTCGAGACACAGCACAAGGAACAGCTTTCAGCAGTAGAATAAAAAAGTTATTGGCTGCTGAGTTTGCTGCTAGAAGGCAGTAATAAGCAGTGGAGTGGGCTAGGCAGAAGTGACTATATCTCTGTGCTGAGGTAGGTAGCTTACTACCATAAACTCATCTTGGGAATAGCCTGAGCCTGTTCTGATATGTTAGGAAAGGGAATAGGGGATCTGGAAGCCAATCTCAGCCAATTGCTGAGATCCTGCTGTTTAATAGCACCAGAACTTTTGCTGATGCTGGTGAATTTAAGATAACCATTTTGGTTCTGAAGATGCCAGACTGACCCTTGTATTATATCATCTACATAATAATTAGGGTAGCACAGTGGATAGAGCTTGGAGCCTGCAGTCAGGAAGACTCATCTTCCTGGGTTCAAATCTGGCCTTAGACACTTACTAGCTGTGTGACCCTGGGCAAGTCACTTAACCCTGTTTGCCTCAGTTTCCTCATCTGTAAAACAAGCTAGAGGAGGACAAAAAGATACTCCAGTATCTTTGCTAAGAAAACCCCAAATAGGGTCACAAAAAAAATGACTAAACAACTAGTTTAGAACTATTTAGTTGTAGAACTAGGGAAACTCCTATATTAACAAGGATCTTGGGTTTCTTTTAGATTGTGATCTCCTTGATGGTAAGAATTGTTTTTTGGCCTTTCTTTGTATCCTTAGGGCTTAGCACAGTGCCTAGCACAGAGTAGATATTTAGTAAATTTTTATTGACTGACTGTTCCTATAAGTTTATGTGGTTCTCTTCTTTAAGGTTAAGAACCCAAAGTCTTAGTCCCATGTATTTGGGTTCTTGGAGAACAGGATCCTCTGTTGGGAGACTTATTTTAAATAATTTATTAGCATTCTTTATTTTTATATATTTAGAGTTTAAAATTATCTCTTTCCCTCCCACCCCTCTCCCACCCATTGAGAAGGCAAGCAAATGATACCAATTATATATGTGAAATCACGAAAAACATATTTCCATATTAACCATGTCTCAAAAAATAAAACAAAATAAAGTGAGAAAATTATACTCCAGTTAGCACTTGGAGTTCATCAGTTCTCTCTCTGGAGGTGTGTAGTATTTTTCACCATAAGTCCTTTGGAATTATCTTGGATCACTGCATCTATCGGAGTAGCCCAGTCTTTCACAGTTGATAGTCATTACAACATTGCTATTACTGTGAGCAATGATCTCCTGGTTCTTCGCACTTCACTTTGCGTTAGTTGATATAAGTCTTGTCATATATTCTCTGAAATCACTCCCCTCCCCATCATTTCTTATAGCATAGCCATATTCCATCCCAATCATATGCTACAACTTATTCAGGCATTCCCCAATTAATGGGCATCCTATTCAATTTCCAATTCTTTACCACCACAAAAGAGCTGCTATAAATATTTTTGTACGTGTGGGTCCTTTTCCTTTTCCTTTGATTTCTTTGGGGTGTAGACCTAGTAATAGTATTGCTGGATGTAAAGATATGCATGGTTTGATAGCCCTTTAGGCAGAGTTCCAAATTGTTCTCTAGAATGGTTGGACTAGTTCACAACTCCACCAACAACTTAGTGTGTCTATTTTCCTTCATCTCCTCTAGCATTCGTCATTTCTGATAACTGTGAGAGTGAGGTTTAAGCATTGCTGGTCATGATCCCATCCTCCACCTCCCATTATAAAAGCTCTTCCCTGTGCACCTCCCCCTATTTGTTTTAATAGTTAACATTTATATAGCACTTTAGGTTTGCAAAGTATTTTTACAAATTTCATCTCATTTCATCCTCACAACACTGGAAGGCAGATGTTATCAGTACTCCCACTTTACTGAGGGAACTGAGGCTGATAGTGGTTTAAGTGACTTACCCAAGTCATTTGGGCAAGTTACCATCACTGGTAAATGTTTGTGGACAGACTTGAATTCAGGTGAAGATGCTAAGTCCAGCACTCTATGCACTGTGCTTCCTACTTGTTGGTCTGTGGACAATAGGAATAAGCCAGTGGTACAACCTGACTATTTCATATCTCTATGGAAATCAGCCTGTGATGACAAATGGTCCTAGATTCAGCTGACTCAGTGTACCCAAGTAGTATCAAATTGAAACTTTCTTCACTTCAGTGCATTAGAGAGCGAGGCAAGAGAAACAGTGTTTGACAAGGTGACATAGAAGGTAAGCTGTAATACATTAATAGGGGCTTCTGACAAAGTTCTTTGGGAGAAAGAAGTGTTAGAAATTATGAAAGCATGTTAATTGGAGAAAAAAATCCTTGCATTAAACATCTCTGATATCTGTTATTCAAGATAAGTAGGGAATAGAATTAACACAAGGATATAAGGCTAAGATAAGAGTCATTTCCCAAAGGAGAAGATGTCAAAGTAAATAAGCAAATGGCTCTCAAAGAATTGTAAACTATTAACAAACATGAAAGATTGTACTGAAACCCTAATAATAAGAGAAATGTAAATAAAAACAACTCTGAAGTGTCATCTCATGCCCAGCAAGACTGAGGAGATGATAAGAGTTGGAAATACTTGCTATTGCAGGAAAGACAAGCATGTATTTTGGAATTCTCAGTTAGACTTCTGAAGGTCAGCCCTCATTTCTCAGGGCAGATGGGTGGAGAACTATCAGAATAGAATGCTGTATACATTGCCAACTTGTCAGTCTCTGTATTGGTTGTTTTTGCTTTTTTTTTTCTTTTCCACAAGGGAAGGTTCCATTTGTAAATATTATAGACTGGCTGTGATATGAAGACCAGGGGTCATAATAGCAATTTTTTTTAATAAAGGATATAGGAGGGGGCGGCTAGGTGGTGCAATGAATAGAGCATCGGCCCTGGAGTCAGAAGGACCTGAGTTGGGATCTGACTTCAGACACTTAACGCACACACAAACAAAAACCTAGCCGTTTGTGACCTTGGGCAAGTTACTTAACCCCAAATGCCCTCCAAAAAGCAAAAAAAAAAAAAAGGATATAGGAATAAATCCAAGATTTAGATAAATTGACCCATAGCTGCCTCTTGAGTCCCTTCAATTTTTTCTACATACAATTCATTTAATCATTTTTTTCAATCAGCATTCATTGAACACTGACTATATTCAAAGCACTATTCCAGACACTGGGGACAATGGGGGGAGGGGGGGAGGAAGGGAAAATGGAGATAATCATGATACAGTTATTAAATAGATGAGTGAAAGAATGTTAACTCTAGCTCATAAGCTCCATGAGGACAGGGGCTTTCTATTAAGCATCTACTCTCTGTAAGCACCACCCTGTGGTGAAGTAGAGTGCAAAGCATAAAATCAGGAAGACACATCTTCCTGAGTTCAAATCCAGACTCAGACACTAGCTGTGTGACCCTGGGCAAGTCACTCAACCATGTTTGCCTCAACTCCCTAAAATGAACTGGAGAAGGAAATGGTAAATCACTCTAGTATCTTTTGACCCAAATGGGGTCACAAAGAGTTGGACACGACTGAAACAATTGAACAATAACAACTGTGCACAGAAATATTCTATGTGCTGGAAGAAATGAAATAATAAGATATATGCCCTGCCTTCATGGAGCTTCTAGTTGAGTAGGGAGTATTCAATATATGCAAAAAACATAAAGCTTTCTGAGTTTGTTATGCTGATCACAACTTAGGAAATAAGTCCTAGGGAGATGCTTGAGGTATGTAGAGGTTAAGTGACTTGCCCAGGGTCATAAAGCAAGTAAGTATCAGAGGCTAGATTCAACTCCGGTCTTCCAAGCTCTAGGTTCAATATTATATACACTATATTGTGGCTTATACCATGCTGCACAATTCATATATAATGTGACATAGTACTGTAGTGTCAAATAAAATTGAACAAAACTTTCTCAAGCTTGGTAAGGATGGGGCATAGGAAGAAGTCATATTCCCTAAGTCTCTAAAATCTAAGAACAAATAGAGAATGGGTAACCCAGCTACCAGTCTGCTATTCTATCTCTTAACCCATTCCAAGTTAAGATACTACCAAAGGAATATATTCTCAGAGGCCTCATGGGAGTAACCTATAGAGAAATGGAGGAGAGAGTGTTCTATCTTAGAGGCCCTAGATAGGCGGCTCATGGTCCTTTCCTTTGGAGATGTGTCCTGATTAGATCATAGGATCATAGGATTTAGTTTGGGAAGGGATCTTCAAGATAATCTACTCTTAACTGGGGTCTGTGAACTTTTTCTTTTTAAATTGATTTCTAGGGGCAGCTAGGTGGCACAGTGAATAGAGCATGGGCCCTGGAGTTAGGAAGACTTCAATTCAAATTTGGCTTCAGACACTTGACTCACTTACTAGCTGTGTGACCTGGGGTAATTCACTTACCCTAATTTCCTTGCCTTTCCCCCTCCAAAAAAATTTCTGTATAGTTGATTTTCTTTGTGATCCTATATTTTATTTTATAAATTTAATAACATTTCTCTGAGAAAGTATCTATAGGCTTTACCAGCCTTCTAATAGGGTCCATGATACAAAAAATGCTTAAGAATATCTGATTCTAGTCCAACCCTCTCATTTTCCAGATGAAGAAACTGAGATCTTAAAGGTCGAGTAACTTGTTCAAAGTCACAAACGTAAGTAAAAGTAGCCAAGTTAGAATCGAAACCTTTACATCTAGCCTTCTTTTTCTAGCGCTATGTGCTTACTGGGAAGGGTCTCCCACACTGACCCTCTTTTTAACTCTCTCTCTCTCTCTCTCTCTTTTTGAAGAGAACTCAGGTACTCTAGCATTGACATCAATATTCCAGGAAACTAGAAAAAGCTCCAGCAAGATTTTCTTGTGCTAGACTAAAATAACCTCTGAGTCCCTGGAGATCACAAGTACAGTCAAGAACTGAAATGGAAGTAAAAAAAAAAGAAAATGGGGGCAGAGGTGGAGGAAAAGACACAAGGCAAAGCATGACACTTTCTGATTTCCCATCTTTCTGGAGTGCACATCCTCTTTGAGCATCTTTCTGCTAAATGACAGCAGTGGTTTCATCAAATTTAGATTAAAAGGTGTAATTTTTGTGAGAATGCCTGCTGTTCTTCAGTGCTGCTGTAATTCATAGACGAGTGGTTCATGTATCCCTCCCTATCCTGGCTTCCATGGCTCCCCAGTCTCCATTGCTTCCACCTCCCGCTGCTCCATCTGGCTGCTTATCGACACTGAGTACCAAGTAGTTCAGAGTAGGCCCTCATATGGAGGCTGAAAGGTTTCCGAGATGGGGAGGGGTCAGGGTGTCGTAGAAAGAGCTTTGAATTTGGAGACAAGGGACCAGTGGTAGAATTTGGGTTCTAAAATTTACTGACTCTGTAACCTTGGGCAAGTCATTTCCTCTTCTTGGCCTCAGTTTCCTCATCTGTAAAATGAGAAGGATTGATTAATTTACAAAGTTCTCTCCTTCTCTCTTTTTAATTCTAAATCATTTAATCCCTTCTCTTGTTTGAGGAATTCTCCCATGTTCTCAGATGCTCAGTATTTGGGGGACCACAATGGAAACGGAGTGTGATCATGGGGCAGAGCGTCTTAGATGACCTTTGGAGATCTTGCTGGTTCTATCTCTGATCTACCCAGCCCCAGGCAGAAGAGAGCCTCTCCTTCTATAAAACTTTTACTTGTAATTCCTTCCTTCCTTCCTTGAGATAATCAGGGTTAAGCTAGTAAATATCTGAGGCTGGACTTGAACTCCAGTCCTCCTGACTCCAGGGCCAGTGCTCTATATGCTGTGCCACCTAGCTGCCCGTACTTGTGATATCTTTCCCCAAAGAATCGTGGATTCTTGGAATCTTAGAATTTGAAAGAATTTCAGAGTTCATTTAGTCCAAATTGTATCTAAGTGAGACCCACATTTACAAAATATTCAACAAGTGATGCCATCCAGTTGTTCCTTGAAGACCTCAAGGGAGATAACCTAGGACAGTGGATAGTATACTGTGCATAGCAACAAAATTCATCTGAGGTCAAATCCCTTCTCTAAAATTTCTTAGTTCTTTGACTATTGGTGAATCATTTAAAGTATCTGAGCTTCAATTTCCTCATAGGTTAACTGGGAATAACAACACCTATGGCATCTATCTCACAGGGCTGGTGTGAAGCTTTAGTGAACTAATATATACCAGGAACTTTAATGATATAGTGTATGCATGTGTATATGTATATGCATATACACAGATATATATATAAATACGTTTATATGTAGACATAAATATACATATACACAAAACCCATAGATACACACATACACATGTGTATATATGTATATATATACATGCACACACTCTATCTTTAAAGATATATATATATATATATATATATATATATATATATATATGGATATATCCATATACTCGGTGTGTGTGTCTGCGTGTACCTGTGTGTGTGTGCAGGCTATACTGAATCTTAATACTTAAGACTTCATATAAGACTTTTGGGACACCCTGTATAATATACTTGTAAGATTTGTATATGTGTCACTCTCTCTCTCTTTCTCTCTCCCCTCATCCCCGCCCCCAATTATATTTATCTGCCATCATTCAAATACCTCTAGGTATATGATAAGCTCAGAACAAAAGCTATTTCCCTATAGCTCTTTTATTTGTTTTTTATTTTTAAATTATTTTTTTGCTTCTTGGAGGGCAATTGGGGTTAAGTGACTTGCCCAATGTCACACGGCTAGTAATTGTGTCTGAGGCCAGATTTGAACTCAGGTCCTCCTGACTCCAAGGCTGGTGCTTTATTCACTTTGCCATCTAGCCACCCCTCCCTATAGCTCTTAAGGGAGGGAGGGTAGCCCTTACATTTGCCAACTTAACCCCTTTCCACCAAATGCAAGTTACACAAAAGATCATTACAAATAGTGAACAGAAAATAAACCCATTTATTCAAGCAAACAGAAGTCAGAGAAGTTCTACAGATTAGAATATACCAAAAAATATTTGAGAGCAAATGAGCTCTTAAGCTGGGAGAAAGAGGAGCTCAGTTCCAACCCAGAGATAGAGAACAGTCTCACTCAGGCTAGATCCACTCTCAGCAATTTAGAATTGCAAGCCTTGGAAGTCAAGGAACATGATGGGGGCCGGCTCCATACATGGTTGTGGCTTCAAGGACTGAGCTCACTATTAAAAAAATCTCTTCTGGACTGTGGAAAGAACTCCTCTCTCCACACATGTTTCTAAAATCCCTCGTTAACATTTCTCAACAAACTGAAGTGAACACCTTGAACAGGCATGCAGAATACAGTTCTGCATTTTCCTAGCCCATCAGGAATCACATTTCCCCCACATTTCTACCGAGGAAGCACATGGAACAGGGCTGTCCCTCAGCAAAACGTTGTGTCCTATTCTTTGTGACTCCATTTGGGGTTTTATTGGCAGAGATACTGGAGTGGATTGCCATTCCCTTCTCCAGCTCATTTTATAAATGAGGAATCTGAGGCAAACAGGGTTGGGTGACTTGCCCGGGGTCACACAGCTATAAGTGTCTGAGGTTAGATTTGAGCTCATAAAGATGAGTCCCCCTGATTCCCTAATCCAGTGCTTTCTCTACTGTGTCACCTAGTTGCCCTGTGTATCGATACACGTGCATGTATAAATATGGTACAGTGTATAATATGCATTTATACAAAACACACAGACATACATATAAGTGCACACACACATAGATACAAGTACATGTGTTTGTATAAGGTATGATGAGCACTTTCTATTTCAGGTTTATTGTTATTATAATGATCATTATTGTTTTTACAGAACCCTGGCTTTTTTTTTTTTTAACTTTTGAATAGCCCTTATTGCTAAGAATTTTCCACCTTATGTTAAGGGAGGTAGCAGGAGGTGATGTGGTGGAAATAGTCCTGGTTCTCAAATCAGAGAACCTGGGTTCAGATCCCAGCTCTGACACTTATTACCTGTGTAACTTGCTTCACTTCCCTGGGCCTCAGTTTCCTCAATTGTAAAAGGAACCAGTTGGATGAGATGGCCTCTGAGGTCCCTTCCATTTCTAGATGTGATTCCTTAAACTTTGTAACTTTCACCCACTGCTCCTGCCTCTACCATCTGGGGCCAAGGAGGGCAAGTCGAATCCTCCTACCACGTCACCTTTTCTAATTCATCACGTATGTCCCCCTTTTTATTAAAAGCTATTGAATTGGGGATACATAGTCCATTCTTACAATGTCCTTCCTCTACCCTGTGCCATTGACTTTGGATTTCGCTTTTCTGTCTTTGCCTCTCCTCCCATGAGTATGGTCATCACTTTCATACTCCAGGTCTGCTACATCTAGCTCTTTGGCTCCTATGACCCTTAAGGTTGGTCCTTTAGGCATATGGTGATGGTGTTGGGAGTTCAGTAATTTAGGTTACAGAAGGCAAATAGGGCAAAAGGTCCTCAGCTCCACAGGCTCTACCCAGTCCTTTTCAGTCTTTTTTTCCAAGTTGATTTGTATAATAACCACTGGCATTATGGGAGTCAAAAAGAAATCTCACTCCACCCAGACTCAACTCCTCTGCAGTTTTCTTAAGTAGATCCCTTGGGATGCTTCTCCTCAACTGCCTCCTCCCAGCTACCATTTACCAAAAGTACCCCCAGAGGCCTGTGATTAATGCTGTTTATAAGGATAAAAGTAAATGCCTAAAGCAAAGAAAGGTAAACAGACTTTCCCAGGGGAAAAGTTTTCAGGCTTCCATTAGAGAGCCCAAGGGGAGAAAGAAAATACAGGACTATGGCCTTGTGATCTATATGGAAGGGCAGGAGTTAGTTTTAGCAACACAGCATCCATTCTGATGTTGTGATCCAAATAGCCTGGCTCCTAGAGGACTGGCCCCTGGCTGCTTTCTCCGGTGCCTGCCTCTGCCTGGCCTTTACTGCTGTCTCTGAGGCTTCTCGTGACCTCCCATTTTACAGACCTATTCATCTTATCCGTCTCTAATTAGGAATTAGATTCTTCTCCTCCTCCTACTTATATCTGGATTGATTTTTAAAGGTCCCTGAAGGGGTGTGACCTATTGTTGTGGTCATGTTCTTAGTTAGTTTAATGCCTCATTATTGGCCAGTTTTCTGTGTTTTAGTTCTGGATTTTCAAGGACCAGTTCCCTTATAATCTCCCCTCAATTAAATATTCACTGTCCCAAGTAAATCAACCAGGGTGAATATAGGCATATTTGCCCATTTCCTCACATTCTGTATAGCTCTTTAGTGACTTCCCTGTCTCAATTCTATGTAGGAAATATTGCATACACATGTCACAATAATACATGCTTAGGTCAAAAGTTGCTTGTGGAAAAGAACTCCATCAGGAAAGAGGTGGAAGGCATTATCTCCCCCCGGCTATGGCATCTATAGGTGGAACTATCTGACTAGGAGTCAACCCATCTGGCAGTTAGAGAATGAGTCTGAAGTACAGTTGAGGGTACAGAGACATACTACATACGTAAGACAAATTCTAATACAGACTCATACTGGAGAGACAATCAGTAGTGGGAGCAACTAAATTGAGGAATGGAACTTCTAGTAGTACAAATGAGAACTGGTTATGATGGGGCACAGACTCTGGAAACACCTCCCCCCAGCTCTCCTTGAACTTTCCCATGTGGTCAACTCTCTGGGCCTGAGGCATCCCAGTAATACTCTCAACTGGCCTTCCATTGTGGCCTATGCCAGTTCTTTGTTGTCCAGCCTTCCAATTATCTGTTACCTCCAGATGGCAGGGGTACTTCCTTGATCCTATCTAGATCCTATTCTCTTGGCCCAGGTCCCTGGTGTTTCACCTCCAGTCACCCCAACCTACTGGCCACTCCTATCAAGAGCCTCCCTAGAACACTCCTCCAGTCACCCCAGACTACTTGACCCCTTCGAGATCCTTCCCAGTCTTTCTGTATATAAAATCCACCTTATTTCCATTAAAGTGCTCAGATTCTATGGCAGATTTTTAGAATCATGGGCACCTTGGACAGTGTTTTAATAAACCTTGCTTTTTCTTTGATTGAAAGACGGGTAGAATTCATTCAGACAGGACCCAGGGGTCACTATTTCAGTGGCCCAGCACCCTAAACCTTAACAACTACAGGCTTGAGAGCTAGGGCAGGTAATCAAGAGTAGAGCTATGTAAAAGAGTAAATTCTTAGATTCCAGCTGAGAAACTTGAGAGACAAAGATCCTATACCTGGGGTGGAGTGGGGAACTTTGTGAGAACTCCGCCATGATAAAGAGGACTTCCAGACCATGCAGTGTCAGCGTATTGAGGGTTGGGGTTAAGGGTGCTCAGGACCCCAAAATACCACAATGTCAGGTCCTGCCAAATGAATTCAACTCAAGCCTTCTCTCAGTCAGAAAAAACAAAGTTTATTAAAGATTTGCCAGAATGGGTAGACTCTTAATGAGCCTAAGCATTTGTGAGGCTTGTACTGACAAACAGGAGAACAATCTGACAGAGAGTGAGCCTGAGCTAGACTGGATCTGAGCACCTTCATGGAGGCAAGATGGATTTTATATACAGAAGGACTGTGGGAGCGTCTAGAGGTGGTCTAGAGGAGGAGTTTGGGGAGGGTCTTGAGGAGGAGTCTAAGGAGGATTTTGCTGGGACTGAGGTCAGACTCCAGGAACCAAGAGAATGGGATTTTGATGGGATCAAAGGTGGGAAACAGACAATGGGGGGCTAGGCTAGTTTAAGGGTAACTGATTTGGTCATAGATATTTTAATAGGATCAAGGGTGATCAAAGCTGCAGGCTACCTGAAGTAACAATGGAGGTAACAGAGATTCACTTATATTAATAGAAAGCTTTTGGTCTCTTGGGGAAGCCAAATCAAGTGGGAAGATTCAAGGAGTTCCCAGAGCCTATACCCCATCGAGAGCAGTGAGTAGCCTTGGTCATACATGTTCCCCATGAGTCTACCTCAGTCCCAACATACTCTAGTTTATGTCCAACTCTTCCTGCAGACATCTCGTGTGTAAGTGGAAGAGTGCACCCCAAGTTTGTGGGGGAAATGTTTTGTCCTATTCTAACTATGCAATTTTAGTAAATGCCTTTACCAAAAGAGAATTTTGTCTCCTAGCTGATGTTTTATTTAATTTAAATTTTTGTTATTTTTGAACTTGAAGAATGCCAATAGATATTTCCATTTCCATAGTCAAATAACAGAAATGGAAGAAAGCATAAGTAACCATGTATATCTCTATATAGCTATGCCCTTACTGAAGAGTTTACCCACTAAGAGGGTTAGGGTTACTCTGAAGACCCCAAAATACCAACATGCCTGGTCCCGCTGAATGAATTAGACCCGAGTCTTCTCAGCCAAAGAAAAGTAAAGTTTGTTAAAAGTTCACTTGTATAGGACACAGAATAAGCCTGTGCTAGGTCATTCTATGGCACTCTCACTATTCTATGGCATTCTATGACACTCTCACCCACTTGGAGACAAGATGGAGTCTTATATACGGAAGGCTGTGGGAAGAATCTAGGGTTGGTCTAGGGGAGGAGTTTGGGGAGGGTCTTCAGGGGGAGTTAATGAGGTCAATGAGTGATTAAGGGTGGGAGGTAGCTGGGAGGCTACACACAATGGTGGGCTAGGCCAGTTTCAGGGTGGATCAATATTTTGATAAGTGGGAAGTCTAGTAACAGAGGCTTGGGCTCAGCCACAATTGTAAGGCTTATTGTCTCATGCAAATGCCTCATCAAATGGGATGATTTAATCGAGTCCAAGGGAGGTTCCCAGAGCCTGCACCTCAAGCACTCCAGGAGAGCTCGAGGGGTCTCCCAGAGCCCATACCTCATCATTACCACCTCTCACCTAGATTACTGCAGAAGCCTGTTGCTTGTATCTCTTTGCCTCTAGTCTTCCGGGCACTCCACTCCATCCTATACAATGTTGCCAAAGTAATTCTCCTTAAATGCTGATCTTTCCAGGCTCATTGGACATTATAACCCCTTCTTCATTCTTTGATCCAGTCAAACTGGTCTTATTTCTGTTCCTAAGAGACAACACATCTCTGGCCATACCCCATACCTTACCTATACTTCAAAGAGTCCCTTTCTTCCCTGGTGCCTGGTTCCTTAGGCACCATCTTCTGCACAAAGCTTTTCCTGATCCCTCCAACTTCAAGCATCCTTTCCCCCAAACTACCTTGTATATATTTCTATTTATTATCTTTATGCTTTATACATTTTTACATATACTTGTTATCTCCCTCAGTAGTGTTGCAGTTTAGGCTCAGCCCACCCAGGGATGCCAAAAACTGTTGGGGCTTAGGCTCTGCCCACCCAGGGATGCCAAAAACTGTTGGGGTTTCATGATGTATTGTGGTGGAACCATCTCAAGGAATTCAGAGTCAGACCATCTCTAATCCAAGTATAGGCATTTATTGAGATTTACACCTGTCATGGAGTGGGCTAAGTTCCAAGAGGAACCAGCAACTTCAGAGAAAGCAAGATGCATTTTTATAGGGTAAAGATGCAATTACATAACAGAAATTATGGATGTAAAAAAAGCAGGAAGGGTTTGTTAAGAGATTAGGTAATGGGGAGGAGTCCCAGCCACGGTGGAACTTTGAATACATACAGAAAAACCCACGGGGGTGGGGGGGGGAGTATGTATGTATGATGATGATATTATAATAAGCCTTTCTACATTGTAAGTTTACTCCTCTAGATCAGTTCTTTACTATTACTGTTCAGGTGCCTACTTAGGGAAAGTCCCTTCTATTATTTTGGGGTCCACATCCTGCTTGGGCATCCTGGTGGTGCTACTTTCTGATTGGCTGAGTATTTTGGTCCTGTCTGAGACTAGATGGATGTGGTTGTGGTTGAATGCATGGACACACCTGCTATTTCTGTGGGAAATATGAGGAATGGGTCTGGGGGCAGTGGCTAGGTGGGGGCAGTGGCTGGGATCCCATCACATGAACACTCTTGCTGTTTCTGTGAGAAATATGAGTTTATGGACTCACCTGTTGTTCTTGTGATTATTGAGGCATATATGAAGATGTTAGGATATTGGGGGGGGCAGAGTTGAGTGGCTAGGTAGGGACAGTGGGCCTGCTGTTTAGTGGGGTCTATAAGGAAGTTAGAATATTGGGGCTGGGGGCAGCTTTCTTAAGATTCCGTCAGTAGAATGTAAGTTCATTGAAAATAGGAACTATTTTGTCTTTTGTACTTGTATTCCTTTTGCCTGTCACGTGGTAATAGTTATTGATTGATTGATACCCAGCTTATTTCCTTTTCAAAAGGATGTAATAAATTCTTAGGGCAGCTAGGTGATACAGTGGATAGAATGCCAGGCTTGGAGTCAGAAAGACTCATTTTCATGAGTTCAAATTTTGGTCTCAAGACACTTATTAACTGTGTAGCCCTGGGCAAGTCACTTAACCCAGCTTGCCTCAGTTTCCTCATCTGTAAAATGAACTGGAGAAGGAAAAGGCAAACCATTCCAGCATCATTGCCAAGAAAACCCTAAATGTGGTCATGAAGAGTCAGACATGATTGAAAAACAATTGAACAAATAAATCCAGCACACTTGTTTGAAAGCTATACTGTTTTTCTCCTGTCTTCCTCTGAAACCCCCTTTTTTCTGCACTTTGTTGATGCCCCTGTTCCACCCCCAACTCTCTCCTTTTCTCTTCTCCCCCCACCAGATACTCTCCAAAGGCTGTAATAGTATTTTTCTCAAATGCATCTTATAAAATACTTTGTGTTCTGTTATTCAAGACAACAGTGTATTCTGTATTCCACAGCCCTAGTCTTTACTGTTAACTTTATTCAGGGTCCTATGAGTCCAGATGGCAGAGATCTATAAGTGACTGATGTGTTCAGTCTCCTGAGATGGTTCCTTCTCTGGACCCTGCTTTTCCTCCTACTGCTAGTCTTAATAGACCTTAGTTTCAGTAGCACTAAAGCTTCATTTTCTTCATGAGAACATCCAAACTGAACAAGATTGATTCCTCCATGGCTGTAATAGATGGTAGAGCTGTCCTTCTGATGGTCTCCTGGTATCTCACCTCTTTGGGAAAGAAAAAAAAAGACATAGATACTTATTCCAGGACAGAAAGAAGCCACTGTGGCTCTACTTCCTTGGGGCCTGAGCTCTGGGTCCTGCTATCTCTTGGACAAGGAGTGGGGAGAGCAGGATCATCCCAGGAAGACAAAGCCGTTTAGGCTTAGCTCATTCCTTTTGACATTTCCTCTTCCTGATACAGAGACTGAATGACTTCACCTTAACTCATGGTGGCTATTAATTAATTAGCTAATTACTGCATTTCTGAAATCTTCACTTCCAAAGGTTAAGCCCAAACTTATTAGGTTGGTAGGGTCAAGGTTCCCCAATTTTTTAAACTTTTAAGTTTTTCCTGTTGTACATGGTCCATGAATAGGTAGGGAGAAGTGACAGGCAGTCTAGGTCCTGGGGCATGCTGTTTGTACGGCTGCTTTGTCTTTTCATATCCAAAGCCTCACATCCTCTACAAGGTGAAAATGAGCCTCCTCAAAGTTTTATATTTTTTCCAAGGTGCAAATTGATCTGCTCAAGTCTGAAAGGGGCACACCCTCACAATATGTTCCAGAATATTGCTAGGCATCAGTCAAGGATACTGTTCTACAGTTTGCAGACTTCCTTTTATTGATTTTGAAATTTCAGATACTTGTTTTTTCTCTGGTCCCACAGCTCCTTCTACAAGTGTAGACCAGAAACTGCTCTGAAACTAATAGAACTGTATCATCCCTACTATAATTATTCCTATCCTGACCTTGTCCTTTGCTTTCCTACTGAGACTCAGCTCATTCCAAATTTGAGTGCTCTTGATATTATTCAGACAGGATTGTGCCAGTCACTAAGTCAGTCAATGAGGGTTTAAGTACTTACCACGTGCCAGGCGCTGTGCTAAGCCCTGGGGCACTGTGCTAAGCTACTCTTTCATAGTCTTCCTCCATTATCCCAACTCCCAAGAACAACAAAAGGTTGGATCCCTAGTGGTTGGTTGATTACTTTTCCCTGCAATGTTAAGGGGTTATAAGTGCTAGTACTATTGTTCACAAACCCCTATCTAGTGTGGTCATGATTATCAATCAACCAGTTGACGTTTGTTAACTTCTATAAGAGGGTATTTGCTGAAATTGCATAGTAAGAGCAGTATTACATTACAAAACATTCCTTCCATTCTGGGAGTATACTGTTTATAGACACAAGTCCTGGATTAGAGTGGGCTCAAGAAAAAGAGGTACATGTGTAGAGAACACATGGGAACAAGGGGTACCCTAAAACTCCTGACTCTGAGAAATATTTTCTCTTTTATTGTCCTTATTTTTGAGCACAACTCCACCCTCCCCTTCCCCAATTGATCTGTAAGCAGACAACTCTACCTTCCCCTCCCCTAATTGTTCTGTAAGCAGCACAACTCCACCCTCCCCTTCCCCTAATTGATCTGTAAAGAGGCAACTTCACCTTCCCCTCCCCTAATTGATCCTTGGGTGGCAGTTTCAACCTAGGGTACCTCGGAGGAAATTCAAATGTACACTGACCAATCACTGATTGTAGTTTCAACTTATATAACCTGGCTATTGAATCTCTTTAAAAACCGGCAAGCTGTCCATGCCAGTACTGTCTGATTTGGGTAACCATGTAACCCTGGCAGTCCCACAGTAATAATAAAATCCACTTCCAAATTTAATCTGGGGGATCTTCTGCCTCACTCCTTTAAGCTCAACACTTATGAAGTTTTTTTTAGGAGTAGCTCTTGACTGGGCTCCAAGGATCAGCGCCTATCTAGAGTTCATGGCCCAACTTTTTCACTTCAAAAGTCCCATTCCTTGAAGAGAGTGACTCTGTCATTCTCAGGTAAATGGCTCTCTACATCTTCTTCTTCTTCTTCTTCTTTTTTTTTTTTTAAGCAATTGGGGTTAAGTAACTTGCCCAAGGTTACACGGCTAGGTTTTTGTTTGTGTGTGTTAAGTGTCGGAGGCCGGCTCCGAGCTCAGGTCCTCCTGACTCCAGGGCGGCGCTCTACTCACTGCACCACCCAGCCGCCCGTCTCTACATCTTCTTGTAGGTACTTGCCCTTTCATAGGCTACTACTGCTCTAGTGGTCTCTGATACCAGTTCTGGTTTGGTGAGGCCTCTGATGGCCCTGATGGCTCTCCTGGTCACTTATGATGACAATGATGGTCAGAAAGAAGAAACATGAAACAGTTACAATAAGAATTTTTTAAATGGTTGCAGCTTCAGGTGTTTCCCACTCCCACTTCACCTCCTTCCTCTCCCTGGCTCACACAGTATCATCTCCTCAGTCATTCATGGCCAGAAGTAGGTTTAACTAAGCCTCCACCTGTAAGATTGCAATCAGGCTAAGGATAATTACAAATGCTTTATATAACTCATCAGGAAGGGCAAATAGATATTCTAAGGATTGGACTATTGGCTATTCTAATACATACACACACTACACACACATACACACACTACACACACATACACACACATACACACACATACACACACATACACACACTACACACACATACACACACATACACACACTACACACACATACACACACTACACACACATACACTCACATACACACACTACACACACTACACACACATACACACACTACACACACATACACACACATACACACACTACACACACATACACACACATACACACACATACACACACTACACACACTACACACATACACACACATACACACACTACACACACTACACACACATACACACACTACACACACATACACACACTACACACATACACACATACACACACATACACACACATACACACACATACACACATACACACACTACACACATACACACACATACACACATACACACACATACACACATTATACACACATACACACACAATACACACATACACACACTACACACACTACACACAATACACACACATACACACACTACACACACTACACACACATACACACACTACACACACATACACACATACACACACATACACACATACACACACTACACACACATACACACACTACACACACATACACACATACACACACTCAACTACACACATACACACACATACACACTACACACACATACACACACATACACACACATACACACATACACACACATACACACACATACACACACTACACACATATACACACATACACACATACACACACATACACACACATACACACACATACACACACTACACACATACACACACTACACACACATACACACACTACACACACTACACACACATACACACATACACACACATACACACACATACACACACATACACACACTACACACACATACACACACTACACACATACACATACTACACACACATACACACACATACACACATACACACACTACACACACATACACACATACACACACATACACACACATACACACATACACACACATACACACACATCTTTTAAAAAATTCAAGTTGATTGTTGACTTTACTGATTGACTACAAGTTTTATATTTATATTGCTCTTTTTGGGAAAAATTTCCTTTGTCTCTTTATTGGAATTGCTTCTTTGTGAGTCTTCAGAATATTTTGAAAGCTTCCCTATTTGACAGAATTGTCTATAATTTTCATCCATAAAATCTTAATTCTTTTTTTCTGAATCCTTTGGAAGCTGAATGTCAGACTATGACAGACTTTCCCCTCTTCCACCAACACAAATTCTAAGATGGAGTGGTCACTTAGGATTCCCATACTCCCCACCATAGCAACCACTTCTTCCTTGTTGATGACAATCAGTTCTGGAAAAGCAGTTCCTCTCATGGGTCTGACAATGTTAGCCCCTTATTCAATAACAGTGGCTCCCAATTACCTTCAGGATCCAATACAAAATCCTAAGTTTGGCCTCTAACACCCTTCACAACCTGGTCCCTTTCTACTTTTCCAGTCTTCTTATAGGCTTCTCACCTCTCCATACACTATGAGTCAGTGTCATTAGCCTCTTGCCATTCCTTGTAGCAGATGAGACGTGAGGGAGTAGAGTATTCTAGGCATGGGGAAGAGTAAGAGGAATGGAGTTGGAAGATGGAGTAACCCATACCTCCCTCACCTCTCCCAGTCTTCCTAGAACTCAGCTCAAATTCCACCTTTTGCAGGAGGTCTTTCCTGCCTGCCCTCTACCCTAACCCAGTGTCTCCTCTCTGGAATTACCTTACATCTACTCAGTTTATACCTTGTATGCACATAATTATTTACTTCTTGTCTCTCCCATTAGAATGTGACCTCCTTGAAGGCAGAGTCTGTTTCTACCTTTTCTGTGTGGGTGGAGATAGGGGTATTCCCAGAGCTTAGCATAATACTTGGCATATAGTAAGTGCTTAATAAATCCTTATTAACCAACTGACTGGTTTTGAAGGATGAAATTACAATTAGGGCAAGCCAAGAAATTATTGACTGCTTTGATTTTGGCAGAGAGAAAGCGAGAGAGCTCCAGCACATATCTGGATAATTGAAACCCCCCATCATAACTATATCTTGACTCTGTGCCAGGCCTGTGATTTACTTCCTGAACTCCTCAACTATTTCCTCTTAGTATCTAGGTGGTCTATAGAACATTTCAATGACAAATATCACTTCTGTTTCTGCCTCTGTTGATCTTCATCCAAATGCTTTCTCCCTAAACTTCTTTCTGGTTCCTAGATTTCTTTACTTGAATCTATTTTTAAATATACAATTCCACTTTGTCTCAGTCTCTTTCACCAGCCTCTACCTTTTGAATAATTCATACCCTTTCAAAATATCTTCAAAGAAAGTATAAGACATGTAAGTCCTATGTCAGATCACTTTGGACCCATGTCCCATTGCCCCCTAGGTAGACATCAAATCTGTAGGGACAGAGGCTCCTCTACCTTCCCCTAAGCCCAGAGTGGAGTGTAGTTGGCGCCTTCCTGTTAGTCACCATTAACATTGGGGAATTCCATTAGATAGCCCTTTAGGAAAGACCTGACCTCATTAAAGAGCTGTCATAGAGGGAGCTAAAGAGGCATCTCTGTAGGAAGTTGGCCAAACAACTGGCAAGGATCCTCCTGATCTCATTAGCAAACAAACTTGTTTGGGAATTAGGAGAGTTCATGATCCATTTTGGTCTCCTTTTTACATTACACAGAAATAAACAAGCATTGGTATGGGGGTGGGGGGTTGTGATGGAGACAATGCTTCCATTAGGAGACCTGATGAAATGATCTTTGTAGGCTAATGAAAGACTCTAATCGCGACCCTAAAGTGAGGCAATTTCTTTGATGACTAGAAAAGACTGGGCTTTGTGAGATTTCTAATGATAATTTCAGCAGGAGCAAAGTGGGAGAGATGAACCAGAGTTCCATGGTACTCCCACCCCAACATGGCGGCACAGATAGAGAGTTGGCCTGGAAGACCTGGGTTTAGGTCTTCCCTCTGACACACACTGGCTGTGTGACCCTTGACAAATTAATTATCTGGGCTGCAGTTTCCTCCTCTGTTAAAATGAGGGGATTAATTTCTAAGGCCCATTGATCTTCCAGGAACCAGTTCCATGTCTTCTGGTTTGAACCTAAAATTGCGAAATTGAAGCTGCCCTTGCACCTATGATGTCTCTAATTCTGATGATGTGCCAGGGCCATACTCATACTCTCAGGTTGGGTGGTAAGCTGAGAGTTAGAGACTAGGCCAGTTTGGGGAATCATCCCAGTGAACAGGTCCAGGTATTGAGGTTTAGGGTTTTAGGGGTGCTTGAGACCCCAAAATACTGACACGCTAGGTCCTGTCAAATGAATTTGACTCAAGTCTTCTCTTAGTCAAAGTAAAACAAAGTTTATTAAAGATTAGCTGTAATAGGTAAGACTTTTTTTTTTTTGCTTTTTGGAGGGTAATTGGGGTTAAGTGACTTGCCCAAAGTCACAAGGCTAGTTTTGTGTGTGTGTGTGTGTGTGTGTGTGTGTGTGTGTGTGTGTTTTAAGTATTTGAGGCCGGATCCGAAACCAGGTCCTCCTGACTCCAGGGCCAGTGCTCTATTCACTGAGCCACCCAGCCACCCCTGTAATGGGTAGACTCTTAAAGAGTCTAAGTATTTGTGATGCTTGTATTAGATAAGTGGGCCCAAACAATCTGACACAGAGTGAGTCTGGGCTAGATTGAATCTCAGCCCTTTCAGGAAGGCAGGATGGATCTTAGATATAGAAAGACTGTGGGAGGGGATCTATGGGGTGGTGTAGAGGGGGAGTTTGGGGAGGGTCTTGAGGGGGAAGTCTAAGGAGGATCTTGAAGAGACTGAGGTCAGACTCCAGTAATGAGATTAAGGGTAGGAAATAGCTGAAGGCTACCTGGAGATGACAGACAATGGAGGGCTAGTCTAGTTTAAGGGTAACAGATTTGGGTATAGATATTTTTATAGGATCAAGGGTGGGAAGTAGCTGGACAATGGCGGGCTAGGCTAGGTTAAGAATTTATGGAGATGGGGGGGGTGGGGCTAGGTAGTTCAGTGAAAAGAGCACTGCCCTGGAGTCAGGAAGACCTGAGCTCAAATCAGGCCTAAGACACTTAACACAAAAACTAGTCACCTGACCTTGGGCAAGTTGCTTAACTCCAATTGCCCTCCAAAAAAGCAAAAAAAAAAAAAAAAAAAAAAAAAGAATTTTCAGAGATTTGGGCCTAGTGATCATGAAAGGCTTATGGCCTCAGGCAAATGCCTCATCGAGTGGGAAGATTCAAGGGGGGTCCCAGAGCCTGTACCCCATCACAGAGACTGGTTTCATCCAGATCCCTGAAGTGGACCTAAATCCCAAGGGAGATTCCAGAATGAATCCTCTTTAGAATCATAGGATATCAGAGCTGGAAGAGATCTGAGATGCAATTTAGGAATCTCCTCTATAGCATTTCCAATGTATGGTCACATAATATCTACTTGAATACCTTCAGGGATTGGGAACCCTATGTCCAGGGGCTGCCCAATGCACTTTTGGTCAGCTGCAGTGGATAGAACACTGTGTGTGTAGTCAGGAAGATCTGAGTTCATATTTGACCTCAGACATTTACTAGTTGTGCAAGTCACTCAACCATTGTCTGCCTGATTTTTCTCAACCATAAGATAGGGGTCATAACAGCACCTATTTCCTAGGGTTGTTGTGAGGATCGAATGAGATAATGTTTGTAAAGAGCTTAGCATAGTGCCTGGCATACAGTAGAAGCTTAGCAAATGCTAATCCCCTTCCCCTCCCATTATGAAATTTTTGTTTAACCAAACTGAATTCTCTCCATCTGAAACTTTACTTATTGCTCCAAATGCTCTGCTTAGCAGCCAAACAGAACAATTAGAATATTGGCAGTGCCCAGTGAGGCGGAATGAGCCATGACGCCATTTCACCTCTTTTCAGTAAACCTAAAGCCATTCCACTCTCTGTGGAATCCTCTGAAGTGATAGTGAATAGAATGCTGCCCTCCCTTATTTCTCCCTATTGAAAAGGCACTTTAAGCATCCTGTTTCCTTTTTCCTTCTCATTTTGAGCAGTCAATCAACCAATCAGCACTTATTAAATGTCTACTAAATGCCAGGCTCTGAGAATACAAAAAGGGGCAAAAGACAATCCTTGACCTCAAGGAGCTTCCAATCTAATAGGGGTGACAACAAACAGATATACACAAACAGGCTATATATAGGATAAATAGCAAGTCATTAACAGAGGGAAGGCACTGGAGAAAGAGGCGTTGGGGAAGGTTTCCTATAGAAGATGAGATTTTAGTTGGGACTTAGAGGAAGCTAGGGAGGTTAATAGAGATGAGAGGGAAAGTCCAGGCATAGGGAACAGTCAGAGAAAATGCCCAGAGCCCAGAGATGTGGAGCATCTTGTTCATGAAACAGTCAGGAGGCTGGTGTCAGTGTGATCGATCAAAGAGGACATGACTGCTACGAATGAGAATGAGTCCATCTTCTAGGAGTTCCCTGGATGGGAGACACTTGAATCTGGGCTGGACCTTTTGGGTCTCTTATAGTAAATAGGAATTAATCTTAGGGGGGAAAAAAACTCACCATGCCTGCCTATGCTAGGCAAAGATGCTGAATAGGAGTCTACCAGAGAATCATAGAATATTGGGGCTGAAAAGGGACTGAAAATAACATATCCCTTCTCTCCATCAATATTTTACAGATGGGGAAAGTGAGTCAATGTTGAGTCATGTCAACAAGCATTTGTTATGGCATACCGACTATATGCCAGGCATTATAAACTATACTTTTAAGGAGTTACAAATATCAGGCTGTCATTTGGGGGATTCTTATAAGCAACCCTATCTCTTTTTTCAGAAGTTGCTTCCCTCTCTGTTCCCCATTTCAGTGTCCCTTGCCTGTCCCTAGGAGGACATCAGCGTAATGGGGAGATTTCATGCAAACACATTCATAAAGTCTCAGTGCATTAGGGAGCCAGCCATAATCCTTTTGTGTAATATTGCTGTTCACTGCATTAATGATCCTCTCCAAATTACCAATTTCCTAACAAACCATTATCATGGAGGGGGAGTAGGGGTGGAGGGAGAGGCTGGGGATGAGGTGGAACCAGTCATAGAGTGCAAGCTATTAGGGGAATCACATCTCTCTCCTTCTGGTGGGAGGGAAGCAGTAGGGGGAGGGGGCTCTTGTACCAGACCTCCAAGCAGGCAGAGTAGGCCAGGCAGGAGTCGTTCTATAAGATGGAGGAGGCCTAGGCTCGGGGATCCTATTTCCTTCTAGGTCTCCCCATGATGTTGTGAACAACTCACAATCTTTTCTCATCTCTTTGGGTCACAGATTTGGTTTTAGTCTCTCTTTAGCTACTGAACCAGTCAATAATAGGCATTCATTGTTCTTCAGCTGCTTCTGTCATGTCTGACTCTTTGTAACCCCATTTGGAGTGGCAAAGATTTGCCATCACCTTCTCCAGCTCATTTTACAGATGAGGAAACTGAGGCAAATGGGGATGAAGTGACTTGCCCAGGGTCACACAGCTAGTAACTGTCTGAGGCCAGATTTGAACTCAGGAAGATGAGTCTTCCTGACTCCAGGCCCAGCACTCTATGCACTATGGTGCCACCCAGCTGCCCCCCCCAAGCATTTCTTAAGCACTTACTACGTGGCAGGCACATTGATACATGCTGAGGATATAAAAGCAAAACAAGAGTGCCTGCCTTCAAGGAACTTACATTCTACAAAGTGGAGATAAGTAGACATAAGTTATGCACATAGTAAATATATAATACTGAATGGGGTGGGGAGTGCTAACAAGGAGCTGGTTGGGGGGAGCAGATTGTACATGAGGACATGTCCATAGAGATCTCCATCCATTGACTCTTCAGGATGGCAACTCTGGCTCTTGGGCAGCTGCCGTTTTCCAGGGCACTGCCTTCAGTCTTTGTTGACTCCCAGGATCCCTGTCCTATTTCAGTCCTCATCCCAGACATCCCAATGACCCAGGGAAGTAAGTGGCCAGAGCTAATAAGATTGATGACATTTAATAAGATTATAGGGTCTTGACCATGAGGTAACACTCTGGTGAACCTGTACCAAGCTCTTTGGGGAGGTAAATTTCCTTCTCTTCAAACCACTGTTTCTTAGGTAGGTGACCTACTCGGTATTATTGCAAGCAGGTTATTATTGCAATAAATCTTTCCTATTCTGCTTATTCCATTTACATTAAATATAGTCTCTGTTACTTTGCTTAAATTAGCTTTCACACGAAGTAATCTCTGTATTATTTAAAGGAAATGGAAGTGGATTTAGGATGGGGTGGGTGAGGAGCAAGGCCAAGGGAAAAGGGGAAGCCCAAACAGGGAAAATGATCACTTCCTTGGGAATGGCAATGCTCTTTAGAGATGGGGAGTGCTTCCAGTAATTTCAACAGTGTAAGGTAGTCCCAGAGTGAAAATTCCCTCCATCAATCCAGACAAGCAACTCGTCTGTGCCCAAGCTTGCTCATAACACTTAAATGACTTGTCCACTGTCACTCAGTTCATGTGTGAACACAGTAAGTCTTCCTAACTCAAAGACCAGCCTTCTATTCACTTGTGATACCCTTACTCTCAAGGCTTGTTTACAGGGTTAAAAATGGAGACAGAGATAGGAATGGAGACTTGACTTCCAGCAGTCGAAGCATGCTAGGGACCGAACCAAGAGAAATTGCCTGGTGGTCCTCTAGGATAACTTTCTGCATTTGTGGTGTAGGGGGAATGAATATCAGATTTGGAATTCCTGTGTGACCTTGGACAAGTGCTAGACCCAGAGTCAGGAAGGTCATCTCTGACACTTACTCATTATGTGTCCATGGGCTGAAACCATGGGCTGTCCATGGTCACTGAAACTTTCTGAGCCTCAATTTTTCTCTCCTGTAAAATGTGAACAATAAACCTTATACTACCTCATAGGGTTTTTGTAAGAAAAATACTTTTGTAACCATAGGGTGCCATACAAAAGGGATTTTAAAAATGATTATTACTGCTGAAATAAGAGCTAACATTTATATAGTACTAATGATGTGCCAGGCACTGTGCTAAGCATTTTACAAACATTATCTCATTTGATCCTCACAACCCTAGGGGTGGCCATGCTGCTATAGGTACAGTTATTATCCTAATTTTATAGTTGAGAAAACTGAGACAGGGATTAAGTGACTTGCCCAAGGTCACACAGCTGGTACATATTGGAGGTTGAATTTGAATGTAGAACTTCCGTAGTCCAGGCCTAGTTCTTTATTCACTACACTACCTAAATGCTTCTACAAGAAGGCTACAAGGATGACTTTTTTTTTTCCTCATCCCCTGCTAGTGTCGTGGTATCACCAAACTATATCGCATCCTCTGGTAAGTTTCTGGGACTCAGCAGTGAGAGGCAGCAGCAATGGGCATATTGAACACATAGTGCTAACTAGCAGGTAAAGTGCCTTCTGATGTATGAAGTCTCTGTGTCATCAGAGTAACAACAAACATAGAGACAATGGCATGCGGTGGAAAGGACATTGGATTTGGAGTTGGGACAAGAGGGAAGACCTGACTTTAAATCCTACTTCTAGTTTTTAGCTATGTGATTTTAGGTAGGTGTCATGGGAATGGGAATTTGAAGATCTTCCCTGCTCCTTAATAGACCTAGGGGGGAGTTTGAAGACCTCCCCTGCTGCGAAGATAAACTCTGCCCCCTAATAGTCTGAATGTGGTCACATGGAGCCTGTGGTGGGAGGAGTTTGCCGAAGGGAAGCAGAGCCCATAGAAAGCTGGTCAGAGCCAGAGAGATGGTGGGGGAGAGAGGAGCTCAGGCAAGGAGATAGAGAGGTTTGTGAGTAAATAGTGATTTTGTATTGGTTTGTAGGGAGGCTGAAGGATGCTGTGGCTCTCAGCATTATTAGGGGTTCTGAATATCTTTGGTACTATGTCAGAATTGGCTTACTGGTTTGGGGAGTCAGTTTTTTGGTGTCTAAATAAATGCTTCAGTTCTGTCCTCTACCTGGAGAATCTGGTATATTTTGCAATTGAACGCCATGCAATATTTATAGTCATGGTCTTTATTGTGATCATGGGTGCTGTAAATATTGTATTGGTGCTACAGTAGGTTGTTTGACATTTCTAACTTTCAATTTTTCATCTGTAAAATAGGTATAGTAATGCTTTTTCCATAGGACCTTTGAGGAACAGGTGAGATAGTACATGTGGGGAGCAGGGATCATCTTTCCCCTCTTCTCTCTTCTGCTTTCTTCTCCTCCCTCACTCCCTTCCTCTTTTCTTTCCTCCCTTCCTCTCTTCCTCCCTCCCTTCCCTCCTCTTTCTTTCATCCCTCCCTTCTTTCCTTCTCTCCCATGCTTCCTTCC
The DNA here is from genome assembly GCA_011680675.1 of Gymnobelideus leadbeateri. Lineage (NCBI taxonomy): Eukaryota > Metazoa > Chordata > Mammalia > Diprotodontia > Petauridae > Gymnobelideus > Gymnobelideus leadbeateri. Next base: position 135,772 of record WOXC01007287.1, on the reverse strand, counting down.
TTTCTTCTTTCTTTGTTCCTTCCTTTCCTCCTCTCTCCCTCCTTCTCTTCCTTTTGTTTGCTTCCTCCCTCCTCTTTCTTTCTTTCTTTCTTTTTTTCTCTCTTTCTCTCTTTCTTTCTTTCTTTCTTTCTTTCTTTCTTTCTTTCTTTCTTTCTTTCTTTCTTTCTTTCTTTCTTTCTTTCTTTCTTTCTTTCTTTCTTTCTTTCTTTCTTTCTTTCTTCCTTTTCTCCTCCAAGTACCTAGCATTATAGCTCACTCTACTTTGCACACATACTTAGATCTGTGATAGTGTATGTGAGAATGTTGTCTTTACTTATGAAGATTACAACTCTTCTATGTGTTCTCATCTTGTATCACTGTCATCCATGTCTTTCTGAAAGTTCTGCAGAGAGGATGCATCTAAGTGATAGAGGCTTTCTTATGGTTCTCTTAAGATGTGAGTTGTTTTACTACAGGACTCTGAGGGGACCAGAGGTCATATGCCTAAGTAATGGTAGCTTAGATAAGTGTGGGGAGGGAAGGATGAACAAATGTTTAAGGGACTGATGGATACTGGCACATGGGTTGTTATTATACTTGGGGAGTATTAATGGATTTATAGAGGTACCTCAATTTCCATTGAGGGATTTGAAGGAAGAAAAGTGGAACAAGGGGCATCCTTGCTCAGGTGAAGTTGTGTGGAAGACCTTGCCCTATTTGTGATGAATGTATTATAGAGATGGATATGATTCTTTTGTAAGTCAGTGCTAGTACAGATCTTATGGCAACTAGTAATGTTGGTTATTGTGGGCAGGTCCAAATGGAAACCATTGGAATGGCCTGGACTGTCCGAAGTAGGAATGAAGGTCCTAGAAAGTTCTCCAGTAGGTCAAATTGTGTATTACTGGGCTAGCATTCCAAAGAGCTTTGAGGGATGAAGCAGATAGTATCTTCGTTAATACTTATTTCTGGGTGTTAACCATGGGCCTATTAAATTATCTAGGGACTGGTCAATCAAAGGTTCTCTTCTTTGGGGTCAGGATCAATAGATGATCATGTCAATGCTTTCCACTGAATGCCATTCTTTTTTTTTTCTTTTTTTTTGGAGGGCAATTGGAGTTAAGTAACTTGCCCAAGGTTACACGGCTAGGTTTTTGTTTGTGTGTGCATTAAGTGTCTGAGGCCGGATCCGAACTCAGGTCCTTCTAACTCCGGGGCCGATGCTCTACTCGCTGTGCCACCTAGCTGCCCCAACTGAATGCCATTCTTGTGCAACACATTAATGCCTATCAGAGATATCACATACTTTCTGTTTAATTGAATAAACATGATGACGCCTTTATGAGAAGGGAAGAGATTAAAAATTGGATCCATCATCAAACTGGACCTGGGGGCCATGATTCGATACTACAGTGAATGTCAGAATATATGTGATCCCTCAACCAAGGGAAAGGTAACTATTTCTTTCTGTAGTGTTCTTCATGATGATTAGAGTGCCCACCTTTGTTGGACTGGTATGGGATGGCCTGCATGGTTCTCAGTTTGCCTATAACTGGCAAATTTGCCTTTATCACACTTGTTACTTATTCAGGATTTGAAACTAAGGGGTGGGTATAGGATTTAGATGGAAAGGTTCTAACTATCTCCATGAATAATAGGGTTAGAGATCCAATAATTAAAGGGTCCTCCTCTTAGTTCTTGTCTTTTAATCATTAAACTGAACAGAATAAGCATATTTTCTTTCCAGATATGTATTGAGCACCTACTATGTGCAAAATATGATATCCTAAGGAAATAGTGCATTTTAATTTGGGTGTAGGTAGATGAGAGTTTATTTGAATGGAAGGTAACTGGACTGTAACAACTCCAAAATTTCCCATAGGCCCTTCCTTCCAAACACTGATTATCTCCAGGGAAGGGCAGACTCACAGGCCCCTAACCAACTCAGTGCATTTGGTCCTTAAATTGGAAATTGAACCCAGACCCCAGAGGCAAATTGTATGGGTTACATTGTATGGGTTATATTTCTGTTCTTCCTAGTGTGCTTAAGCAGGCCAGCTGATATGCATTCCATTCACTTCAGCTCATCATCTGTAATCCTGTCAGCTGACAATTGAAGGATGAGGGGAACGATGCCCAGAGAACCCCAAACATGCTCATCGAGCATGGCCCTGTCTTTAGCCAGACACGGGTGAATGCAGCAGGCTCATGAGTCTCTTCATCTTCCACACAGTAAGAGCTTCCCAGGCCCTTCTCCTTCTCATCCCTGGCAAGCACTTGGCCTGCTTCTCTTGCTCAGTAACTGCCTCCCAGACAGCCTAGTAAGTGCTGGGCCTGTGGCAACTCTGACCTTTCCAACTCCTGCTGTGATGGATGACTGTGGGCCTTTGCTCCTCTTACTCCTTCCCATCTTAACCTCCTTCCCACTTGGATGGAAAGTCAATGGTTTCCATAAGTTCTCAGTGTGGTGTACTAGATGGGGAAAATCAGCCAGAGCTTACAGGAGGGTTAGCTGGGTAGGCATAGGGGTGAAGGAAGAGGTCTGCTACTATTTCTGAGAAGCCATTTTCATCAGCCAAGCATCAATGCAGACTGGCTGGGCCTTGCTAATTCAATTCAATTCAGGTCAGCAGACATTTATTAATCACCTATTATGGGATATTAGGGATACAAAGATGAAAAAGAACATTGCCTGTGCCTAGAGGGTAATGAGGCATGTACCCTATGTAGGCACCTGTCTGTGCTGTTCTCCCTTTGCAATGAAGGATTGCGGAAGAGGAAAGGAGAGAGATAGTATGATATCTCTGGCATCCTGGGGACATGGCTTGCCTACTCAAGGTAGATTATCCTGTCCTGCCTGCCATGAAAGTTATAATTGGCTAGAATCCAAGTCTATTCTGATGGACACATTTTCTGTTTGGATCCACAGTCTTGCTGGCTTTCGGCTTGATTCCATGGGATCAGAGGATATGAAAGTAGGACAGAAACTTAGACTAAATCTAGTCTACCACATTCATTTTACAGATGAGGAAACTGAGGCCCAGAGAGGGGAAGTGATTTGTCCAAATCAATAAACGTTTTTTTAGGCATTTAAGTGTATGTCACTAGACTAGTCACTGGGAATCCAAAGAGATATGATGCAGGTCCTGTCATCTAGGAACTGAAGGGGAAAAGGACCAAAGTACTAGTAAACATGTTATAAGGGCAAGTTGAATAAATGAAAAGATGTCTAGACAACATATTCTGTCAAATTTGAGGGAGGAGAGATCACTTTCAACTTTGGAGATCAACTGCTCAGACACTTTCATTTTGCAGATAGGGAAATGAAAGCTAAGAAAGGCTGTGATATGGCCAAAGTCACACAACTGATCAGTCATGGAGCTAAGTCTGGGAAGCAGGCCTCTTAACTACCAGCCCAGCCCTCTTTGCCTATGCCACAGCTTAATATGATTTCTTTCAGGTTGGGACATTTTCTTTGATAGGGTGGTCATTGTTCTGAGGCAAATAGGTCAGAGTCCCACTTCTTGCTGCCTCCCAACTGCTGAGGTCTCTCCTTACCATCACCCATCCAGTAGTGATGTTCATACCACATAGGAAAGGATGATTTGAAAGAGAATGGGTCATCATCCATACTATATCCAGAGTAGAGGCAGCTGGGTACCATGGATAGAGTTGCTAGTCCTATATCAAACCACACTTTTGATGCTTATTGGTTGTGTGACCATGGGCATGCACTTAACTTTTCTTAGCCTCAGTTTTTCTTATCAGTAAAATGGGGATAATGGTACCCATACCACAGACTCTCAGGGTTGTTGTGAGTCTTAAATGTATATAAATCACTTTATAAATTTCAAAGTGCCATATATATACATCCACACTATATAAATGTCCATTATTCCATGGTGTGACTGAAGAAGGATAGAAAGCTTGAATACTTCACATACTGTCAATAGAAAGCAAGAAGAGGCCCTAATTCACGGGGCAGACAGCTCAATTCTGCCCCTATTACCACCCACAGTGAACTTATGGAAGTACATAGACAAGAGTTGTACAGGATGGTCAGCTGTTGATGGATTGCGATCAGAAATGCTGGAGGGAATACTCACATCTCAATCAGTATTTAAGTACCTATGTACCAAACACTGAGCTAAGCACTGGGAATATAAAAAGAAGCAAAGGAAAGGCTCTGCCTTCAAGGACCTTACAATCTAATTGGAGGAGACAATATGCAAACAAATAAAATAATGATAATAGTTATAATAATAATTACTATCATAGCTAACTTTGTATGGTGCTTATTATATTGTTGTTCATCCTTTATTCTCAAAGAAGACCAATGACTTCAGGAGGGTGAGGTCTTGACTTGCAAGTGAATTGGGTTTAAGTGTATTATTATATGTGAGGCCCTGTGCGAAGCACAGGGGATGCAAAAAGAGGCAAAGGACAGTCCCTCCCTTCTAGGACAGTGACTGATTACAAGCTAATGGGGCCAACAACATGCAAACAAATATATACATAGTGAGTTATATACAGAATAAATAGAAAATCATTAACAGAGGGAAGATATTGGAATTAAGAAGGACTGAGGAAGGCTTCCTGTAGAGAAGGGGGTTTTAGTTGGGACTTAAAAGAAGCCAGAGAAGTCAGTAGCCAGAGCAGAGGTGGGAGGTGATGGTGGTGGGGGAGGGGATAGCACTCCAGGCATGGGGGACAACCTGAGAAAATGTCTGGAACCAACAGATGGAGTGTCTTATTTATGGAACAGTCAGGAGCCCAATATTATTGGATGGAAGAGTATATGTTGGGGAGCAAGATGGAAGAAGACTGGAAAGGTAGGAGGGAACTCGATTATAAAGGGTTTTGAAAGTCAGATAGTGTATTTGGTTATATGGGTAAAATATATTAAAGTAGGATGCAATCCAGGATGTGAGGGGGCAGGGCATTGAATAATTTAGTATAAGTGGGGAGGGCAATTGACTTTCACTAGGAAGAGCTGGGTTCTTGTCCCTGTTCTACCATGAACTCATCTGTTGTTTCAGATGTGTCTGACTCTTCATGACCCCATTTGGACTTTATCTTGATACTGGAGAGGCTCTCCATTTTCTTCTCCGACTCATTTTACTGATGAAGAAACTGAGGCAAAAGGGTTCAGTGACTTGCCCAAGGTCACACACAGTGTCTGATGCAGGATTTAAACTCATGAAGATGAATCTTTCTGACTTCAGGCCTGGTGCTCTATCCACTGAGCTACCTAACTGCCCTACTCATTGAATGATTATAGGCAAATGGCTTCCTCTTTTTTAGGGAGCCTCAGTTTCCCCAACTGTGAAAAGGGAGGGTTTGACTAGATAAAGTCCCTTCAAGCTCTACAAGTCAGTGATTCTGGGCCTGCTTTAAGAGTGGGAGCTGGTGAATACACCAGGGAGGAAGTAGGAAGAGAAATTGACATATAAAAAAAGTAAAGTCAGGATTCAACAAGACAGGCCTTTGAAGCCCCCGTCAGGAGGGCCCTGGGAAACTGCTCTGCACTCTCTCTCTCTTTTTTCGGTAGGATGGTGCATTTTCACCAAATGAGTTTTTAAATTACTTGATTTACTTATCTCATCTCTGATCTGCTGATATACTCCACTGCCTTTTAATTGCTTGAAAAGTTGAGTAGTTTTTCATGTTTTAAGGAGTGCTGAATTGTATAATTAAAACACTAACAGTGTAAATCAACAGTGCAGAAGAAAGACAGCATAGAATTAAGCAAGTGTCTTGGCATAATAATAAAATCAAACTGGCATGAAGAGGGCCTTTTACAGAGGAAAAGTTGAATACTAATGCTGCTGAGGTGTGTAAGGAGGGAGGGAGCCAGACTCACAGGACACTTCCCTGACTGCAGGGAGCAGTGGGGAGCGACAGGGGGAGAGAGAAGTAGCTGAGCAAAAAGAGTATTATTAGTTGTGAAAGTCTGCAGATGGTGAAGGCATATGGTAGAGTACAGGATGTGACATTGGGATGACTTTTAATTAGTTTGTGTTTCCAGGGGTGGGATGTGTGTCTTGCTAAGATGTTGAGGTTGGTCAGAGCTCAGGGTGGTGCACAGAGAAGTGGGATGGAGGGGAAAAGGATGAGTGTGTTCCAGCTTAGAAATGGCTCTGACCATCTCTGAGATGGAAGGAAACTGCCCAAGCCATTTCCTAATACTCAGATTTGATTATGTCAATTTCCTCCTAAAAAAACATCAGTGGCTCTCTATAGTCCATGGAATAAAATGGAGGATTCTCAGCCTTAAGGCTTTCCACAGTCTGACTTGGACTTACCTTTGCACCATTATTTCACAGTATTCACCCTCAGGAATTCTATGCTTCCATCAAACTAGGCACTTCTCTATTTTCTGGATTTCAGCTGGAATACACATGTACAAGGATCATTTTTTTCTTTGTAAAAAACACTCCTTTCTCAACATTGTCCTCTTCTCTCCTCCTTTGTTCTAGTCTTAGAAGAAGAGGTGGGCCTTCTTTTTGGCAAGGCCAATGCCTCTACGATGTATCCTTGGTCCCATCTCTTCTTGTCTTCTCCAGCAGATTGTCCTCAGAATGACCCTCCTCTCTAATTTTCAATCTTTCCAAATTTAGTAGCTCCTTCTCAGCTGCCTAGAAACATACTCAAGTCTTCTCCATCCTTTAACAATTTTCACTAGGTGCCACCATGGCCTCAAACTTTATTACCCTATATTTCTCATTTTCTCAGTTAACACCCCAGAAAAATCTGTCTAGGCTCATTGCCTCCATTTTTTCTTTTCTCACTTCTCAAGCTTTTGTGCTCTGGCTTCCAACTCCATCACCCAACTGAAACTTCTTTTTTCAAATTTACCAATTATCTCTTACTTGCCAAATCTAATGGTCTTTTAAAATTATTATCTTTCTCAGCCTCTCTAGAATTTGACATTGTTGACCACTCTCTCCTTCTAGATGCTTCCTCTTCTCTGGGGTTTTGTGGCACCAATTTCCCTTCGTTCTCCTCCTATATATCTGACCGATCCTTCTCAATCTTGTTTGCTAATCCAATTCAATAAACATTTATTAAGCCTTTACTGTGTCAGGCACTATGCTAAGTGTCTTCCATATCCCACCCACTAATGTTGGGTGTAAACCAAGGTTCTGTAATAGGATCTTTTCTACTCATTCTCTATTTCCTCTCATTTGGAGAACTCATCATCTTTCATGGGTTTAATAATTATCTCTATGCAAATCTTTATATTCAGCCTAACCTCCAGTCACACCTCTCCAGCTTTCTATTGGATATGTCAAAATTGGATTTCCCAAGGGCATCTCAAACTCAATATACCTAAAAGCTTACTTGTTAAGCAGCAGGATGAAATGGTGGATAGAGTGATGGACTTGGAATCTGGGTGACTTATTTAGCACACAAACCCAGCCAAGTCACTTCACCTTGCTTTAAAAATTTTTTTTAATGAAATTAAAAAACAAACAAACAAACAACTACCTTCTCTACCTACCACTTTTCCTCACTGAGAAAGCAAGGAAAACAAAACCTTATTACAAATATGTATAGTTAAGCAAAACACTTTTCTACATTTTCCATGTCCAAAGAATAATATGTCTCAGTCTGTTCTCTGAGTCTATCACTTCACTATCAGGAGGTAGCATGTTTCATCATGAGTCCTCTGGGAGTGTAGTTGGTCATTGTGTTTATCAGTGTTTCTAATAGGTCTTTCAAAGTTGTTTGTCCTTATAATATTGTTGCTATTGTATAAATTTTTCTCTTAGTTCTGTTCACTTCAGTCTGCATCAGATCGTACAAGTCTTCCTAGGTTTCTCTGAAACCACCCCTTTCATCATTTCTTATAGTACAATAGTATTCCATCACATTCATATACCACAATTTGTTTAGCCACTTCTGTGGAGGGAACAATCATCCTTTTAGTCACTAAAATTTGCCACCTATGTATTTTCCTTGACCGGAACACTCTTCCTCATCCCTCATCATCAGTCAACAGCCAAAACTTGCTATTTCTACCTCTATGTTATCTCTTGCACTTGCCCCCTCTATTCAGTTGTACAATCATCACCTGAGGTCAGGCCCTCTTGCCTGGTGTAATAGGGGGACTGGCCAATGAGGATGCAGTCCTTAGAGCATGTATAAATTTTCTCTTTTCAGGGGATCATATAGATCATGTGCAGGTATTCTCTGCATAGCTCTATTCAACAAATAGGACTGAGTAAGCCTACTGGCAATGAGGACTTTGTGCTATTATAGAGTAATAAAGAACCTTCTAGTTGGAAGTTAGGAGTCCTAGTTAGAAGGATGGATGGCTAGGAGAAGCTGAGCCAGAACTGAGTATCTGTTGAAAGGTTTCAGAGGTCAGTCTCTCAGTCTCTTCCCTGGTGGCTTCTGAGGAAAAAAGCATTACTTTGAGCTTCCTGATTGGGTGACCTGGATGCTTTACCTACAGTGGCTGATGATGCCTTTGTTTCTTTCCTGATTTTAGGTAAGTATCTTGTAATGAGAGGGCCAGTTGAATCAGTCAACAAGCATTTATTATGTACCTACTATGAGTTGCTGGGTATACAAAAAAGAATTGAAAGACAGTTCCTGCCTTCAGAAAGTTAATATGGCACATTTCTCACTTCTGTCTTCTAGATGGCGATTGGGCATTGGGTTCTTCTGTGTTCACTTACCATTATAGAGAGAATTCTGGTAAGGTATTTTTGTTTTTGTTTTTTTGTTATTTTCCTTTGCAGCCTAATATGCTTAAATTCAGCTGAGTGTAATGTAGGGACTAGCCATTGAGGGCTCAGTGTAAATCTGTAATCACACAAGGAAGGGCAAATTCGAGCATGCTTTAAGGACTGGGCTCCTATTGGCCAGTCCCCTCCTTACACTGGACTATTACAATAGTTTTCTAATTGTTCTCTTGCTTAAAGTCTCTATCCTTTCCCATTCACCCTACACACAACTGCCAAAGTGATTTTCCTGAAGTGCAGATCTGACTGGCATTTTCTTACTCAATAAACTTCGTAGCTCCTTGTTGCCTCTAATGATCAATATCATGACCTCTGGCTTTTAGAGTCTTTTGCAACCTGATGCCCACTCCTCTCTTTAACTCTATTATATGCTGCTCTTCTTCCTTCCTTCCTTCTTTCCTTCCTTCCTTCCTTCCTTCCTTCCTTCCTTCCTTCCTTCCTTCCTCCCTCCCTCCCTGCCTCCCTTCCTTCTTTCCTTCCTTCCTTCCTTTCTTATTTTATTTTTTCCAATTATACATAAAGGCAATTTTTAGTGTTCATTTTACAAAATTTTGTATTTCAAATTCTTCCCTCTCCCTCCATCCCCTCCCCTCTTCCTAAAATGGTAAACAATTTGATATAGTTACATATGTTGTTCTTTTCTTCTTTCCACACTCTATAAACCATCCAAACCGTCTTTGCTTTTCTGCATATATGATAAATGCGTCTCTGTGCCTTTGCCTTGTCTCCCATGCCTGGAATACTCTACTTCATCCCTGCCTCTTGAATCCCTTGTTCAGCGCTCTACTGAAGCACCATCAAGAAGTTTTTTCTGATGTCCTACACTGGCAGGACTCTCCCCATCCCCAGCTCTTATCTCATATATTATATATATATATATATGTATATATGCATGTATGTATGTATGTATGTATGTATGTATATGTATATATTTATGTAACTGTTGGCTCCTCCAGTAAAATCCAAGCTACTTGAGGCAAGGAATGTTTTATTTTTTTGTCTTTGTATACTCAGTGCCTAGCACTATCATTGGCACGTAGTACTTAATAAATGTTTGTTGAATTATTATTTGTTATTGTTCAGTTATTTTTCAGTTGTATCTGACTCTTTGTGACCCCATTTGGGCTTTTCTTGGCAGAGATATTATTGGAGTGGTTTGCCATTTCTTTCTTCTGATTTATTTTACAGATGAGGAAACTGAGGCAAATAGGGTTAAGTGACTTGCCCAGAGTCACACAGCTAGTAAGTGTCAGAGGCCAGATTTGAACTCAGGAAGATGAGTCTTCCTGACTGTAGACTCTGCATTCTACTGAACTACCAAGCTGCCCCTATTAATTTATTGATTATTCATTAACTGATAGATGATTTCATTAGCTCCCATGGGTCCAATTATTATTTTTATGAAGATCTACTTATCCAACCCTCATCTCTCTTCTAAATTCCAGTCCTTCCTGATCAACAGTCAGATTGGTATCTCCACCTGATTTTCTCATAGACATCCAAAACATAATAATTCAATCCAGTCCAATAAACACTTATTAAGTGCCTACTATGTGCCAGATATTAAGCACTGGGGATACAGTTAATAAAAAAAAGAAAGAAGGGAGACTATACACAAAAGGAGGCAGGAAAGGGAGGACGACAGGGAGTTCCCAGCATTGGGGCATCTTGGTCCGTGGAGTTGGAACCAGACAGAGCAGCAGATGTAGAATGGAGCGAGCCCAAAAGTTCATTAAAGGAGGAGTTTGCTACTCTATCATCTGGCCCTCCACTTAGAAGGGAGAGGAGGCTGGGGAAGGTGGTGTTAGTTAAAGCTTGAGTTAGCAGCATGGTGATGAGATCAGAGGGGACAAACAACCTGGGAGGGCATCTTGTTTCCTGAAGTTGAAACCAGGAAGAGAGGCAGAGGCAGAGTAACATATCAAAGACTTTTCCCCTAAGTGCCTCCCTTTGCCCAACTCCCTTAAATCTGTTGGGGATGCCATTATCCTTCCAGCTATCAAGTTCATAATCTTGGAGTCACATTCCTGAGTCTTCCCTTTCCCTAATCCATTCATACCCAATCATTTGTTGACTCCTGTCAATTCTGCCTTCACAACCTATCTCATATTGTCCCCTTTGCTACTCTTAGGTGACTAATTCAAGTCTTCATAGCCAACAACACAGACTTCTAGTTTATCTCCTTGGCTTTAGTCTCTCCCCCTCACCCGTCTGTCCTCCATAGGGATGTCAAGTTAATATTCCAAAAATAGAGGCCTATTCCTATCATTCCACTGCCCCCCAAAACTTCAGTGATTCCATTCTGTTTTTAGAATAAAATTCAAATTTAGAACCCCTTACAACCTGTCTCTAAGCTACCTTTCCAGAATGATTTTACATTGTTCTCCCTCACACACCTTATATTCAGTTGAACTGGTCTATCTGTGGTTCTCATTACATGACATTTCACCTTTTTCCTCCTTTACCTTTACAGAGGGGAGGCTAGGTCCCTCAGGGGATAGGATGCCAGACCTGGAGTCAGGAAGACTCATCTTTGTAAGTTCAAATTCAGCCTCAGATGCTTACTTACTAGCTGTGTGACCCTGAGTAAGTCATTTGACCCTATTTACCTCCGTTTTCTTATCGTCAAATGAGCTGGAGAAAGAAATAGCAAACCACTCCAGGATCTTTGCTAAGAAAATCCCAAATGGAGTCAGACATGATGGGGAAAAAAATGACTGAATGTATTATCTTTTATTCACTCTCCAACAGAATGAGTACCCCTCCAAGCTCTCAGACATATTTTTTTAGTGTTCTCTAGGGACGGTTGATCCCAGATCTGGACTTCTGATTGCTTTCCTTATGGACTCCCTCCCCAGAAGTTCCTTTTCCCAGTCCAGTATGTTTCTGTGGATGGTTTGTAGGTTAATGAATTATTATTTGGCATATTTATAAGACCTTATTACTTTAGCTCATGAAAGACTGTGCAGATAATGAGGATCAATATAACCCTGATACCATGTGCATATTTTTATTATTAAGCAATGCACTATATTTATATTACTATTAATCAGCATCAGTCCTTTGCTATTGGGCTTTCCTAGCATTGTGTACAGATTCCTAACCTTCTCCTCTGTCCTCTGCACCAGCTGTGATAACTGGTATTGATTGGTTCGGTCAAAAGAGGACAAGGGGAATAAAGTGAAGTCACTGAAAGAAAAAGAATCTGGGATGTCTGAATAGGATTTTCTGCACCAGAACTGTATCTCCTATCCATTATACTTGGGGGTTGTCAAAGATGACTCCTTCCTCTCCTTTCATCCTCCATTTTTACTTAGTCACCAAATCTGATCAATTTGTCCTTCTAAATGTTTTTGTTTTGTTTCTGTCACTTTCCTATTGCTTCTCCTAAGTCGAGGCCCTCAGCACCTCATGACTGGATTATCACAACAGCCTTCAAGCTGTCAATCTCTCAGACTCTAGGCTTTCCTTGCTCCAATGCATCCTGCACATCCTTGGCAGACTACTCTTCCTAAAACACACCTTTTATTATTCCACTGTCCTATTCAAAAGCCCTCAGTGCTTTCCTTTTTACTAGTCTATCAAATTGAAACTCTTCTGTCTGGTTTCCAAGGCCCTCCCTCCATGACCTGACTCTACTCCTCCAGACTCTTTCCCTAGTAGTTCTCAGCCGAACCCTTCATTCTAGTCAAGTCTCTGTTCTTATTATCTCCTACAAAAACCTGTTCTAATTATCCTCCACATAAAGCATGCTCATTTCTACCTTTGTTCATTTGCTTCACTGGGCTGACATGTATTTCTTTATTGTCCCTTTTATCCAAAACCTAATTCTACTTCCAGGGCCAACTCAAGTCCACTCCCTGCATGAAACTTTCCCTGACTCTTTTATGTAGTGCCCTTACTTTCTGAGCTACCTCTCAAACTTGAACTAAAAAGTTGGAGCTACTGGGGATAATTACCCCAGGTTTAAAGTACTCTGTGGGTCAACACTCCTAAAAACTATATAGCCCATGAACCCCAACTGGTATATTTACCTTTAATGAAATCATAGTTTTAAAGGTGGAAAGGAATTTATAGTCCCTCTATTCCAGTTCCCTGAAGTATGGGGTTTGGTTCTGGTACCATATTTTAGGAAGTACATTAAATAATAATCTGTAGAGTATGCAGAAGACTGAAACTTGGATGATGAATAGTCATCATCCAATTTATGTCATAGAAAGGAACTGGGGATATTTAGCTTGGAGAAGAAAAGACTTAGAGATAGTGAGAACTGTATCTAAGAATTTGAGGGGTAGTTATGTGGAAGAGAGACTAGACTTGTTCTGTTTAGCTCCAGAGGACAGAATTAGAAGAAATGGGTAGAAACTGTGAAAAGGCAAGATTAGGCCTAATGTGAGGTAAAATTGCCTAACAACTTTTGTTGTTGAGTTGTTTCAGTCATGTTCAACTCTTCATGATCCCATTTGGAGTTTTCTTGGCAAAGATACTAGACTGATTTGCCATTTCCTTTTCCAGAGAAAACTGAGGCAAACAGGGTTAAGTGACTTGTCTAGGGTCACATAGTAAGTGACTGAGGCCAGATTTGAATTCAGGTCCTTCTGACTTTAGAATCAGAGGTCTATCCATCATGCCACCTTACTGCCCCTCCTCGAAACTACAGTTTCCCAAAAGTTGAATGGGCATCCTCAGGAGATATTTGATCTTCTATCACTGGAGGGTTGTGTTTTTTCTCTCTCTCTCTTTTTTTTTTTTAATAAAAACTGAGTAACCACTTTACCAGGTAGTAGAGGTAATTCTGTTTCAGGTATGGGTTGGAATCGATGGCTCCTTCAGTTCTGAGATTCTATGATTTTAGGAGGTTAAACAACTTGCCCAAGGTCACAGGCAGACCTGAGTATTTAAATCTGGCTTTCATGAGAGCTCTAATGGGCATGGATCTCCCAGGCAATGTCTGCCTGTGCACCTAGGATACTACTGGTCAGTTTACCCTACATAGAGAGGCATAAAAGCCACAGCCTGACTTTCTTATCTTGGCATTCTGCTTGGCCACATTCCCTCATATGATCTTTACCTTTTTTCTTTTTTTTCATGGGGGAGGGCAGAGCAATTGGGGTTAAGTGACTTGCCCAAGGTCTCTTAGCTAGTATGTGTTAAGTGTGTGAGGCTGGATTTCCAGGGCCGGTGCTCTATTCACTGCACCACCTAGCCCCACTCCCTCATATGATCTTGACTTTGAATTCGGATTCAACTTAGGCATTATGGATTACGTGGTCTAGTGGAAAGAGTTCTGGGTTTGCATTAAGGGGACCAGGTACCAAATACTACCTCTGATACTTGGAACCTATGTGAATGTAGGCAGGTCACTTCACTTAATCTGGGCCCTATTTTCCTTATCTGTAAACATGAGGGAGCAGAATTAGAATTTAAAGTTCTTGAGTTCCATGGATCCCCAAAGGCTTCTTGGATAGATTCCAACAGCTCCATGAACTTGGATGTGAAAAAAATTGCATCTTTATTTTCATGGAATTTACCATTTTTCTTTTCATTTCATTTCATTTTTTTTTCCATTTGCATGTGTTTATTTTTGCTCTCCAGTCTTTGAGGAATACCAAGACCAAATTAATCTTTTTTAGGTATTGTTTTGGACATTTTAGGTTCCCTTCTGGAGATAGTTTCCTATTGCCTACACAAAGAAGGCCTCCTACTAGGCCTAGCATTCAAGGCCTTCCACCATCAAATGGAATAATGCATAGGAAGCATTTTCCAAACCTTAATATTCTTTATAAATGTTAGTTATTATGACCAAATTCCACTTTACCTTTTCCAGCTTTGTCTCACATCATTACCCTACATGGGTAGTTTAAATACTGTCTCCCATGTGCCCATTGTGAATTTGGGCCCCCATGCCTTTGGGCAGGCTTTTGTTTTTCAATTATTTAAAAATATTATTGGGGCAGGTAAGTGGTTCAGTGGATAGAGCAATGACCCTGGAGTCAGGAGGACCTTGAGTTCAAATCTGGCCTTAGACACTTACTAGTTATATGACCTTGGGCAAGTCACTTAACCCTAATTGCCTCAAAAAAAAAGTTCTGAGAAGGGATCCATAGATATCACCAGATTTCCAGAGAAGTCTATGACATGAGGTTAAGAACCTCTGAATTAGATGATCTACAAAAGTCCTTTCATCTCTAAATCTCATGATTCTATGAATTGCTTGCCAAAACAACAGACTTTGAGAGTCTGAAGGGACCTCAGCAACTCTTTAGTCCTAATCTGACCCCAGAGGAACCTCTACTATAACATACATGCTAAGTGGTTGTCTAGCCACCTCTAAGGAGGGGACACCCACCTCTTGACAAGGCATCCCATTCTACTTTCAGATTGCTCCGATTAGTAAGATGTTCTCCGTACCATCAAGCCTAAATCCGCCATTCTCTAATTTCTGCCCATTGTTTCTGGTCCTACCCTCTGGGGCCAAATACACAGCAGAACATTAGATACTTCTACACAGCTAGAATGTCCCTACTGAGACTTCTCTTTCCTATGATAGACGTTTCCAGGTCTTCAGCCTCTCCACAGATGATATAGCCTCAAGGTCCTCCTGCCATTCTGGTTGCCCTTTTCTGGATGCTCTCCAGCCTACCAGTGTGTGATATCCAGGACTGTGACATTCTACATATGATCTGATAAGGGCAGAGTCCAGAGAGATGATCTCATCTCTATTCCTGGATGCAGCCCAAGTTGCATTAGCTTTTATGGCTGTTTCATTGCATTGTTGCCTCAAACTGAGCTTGTAGTCCATTGAAATCTCTGGATCTTTTCTGAAAAAACAAAACTAAAAAAAAAAAAACCAACCCAAAAACCAAACCCTGCAAACGAAAAACCCTCCTGGCTAACCATGCGTTTCTTATCCTGTAGCATGAAATCAAGTTTTTGAATCCAAGGGTGAGACTTTTACACTGTTGCTGCTGTTGTTCAGTCATTTCTTTTTCAGTTGTATTCAACTTTCCATGATCCCATTTGGAGTTTTCTTGGCAAAGTGATTCGCCATTTCTTTCTCCAGCTCATTTTACAGATGGGGAAACTGAGGCAAACAGGGTGAAGTGTCTTGCTGGAGGTCACACAGCTAGTTTCTGAGGCTGTATTTGAACTCAGGAAGATGAGTTTTCCTGACTCCAGGCCTGGTACTCTATCCACTATGGTATCACCTAGCTGCCCAGACTTTACATTACTCTCTATCAAATTTCAGCTTTTTTAGATCCAGCTCAATACCTGTCAAGATCTTTTTGGATCCTGACTCTCATCCAGTGCATTGTTTGTCCCTCCCAAATTTGTGTCATCTGCATTCTTGATGTGTATAAAAAGGAAAACAAGCTGTATATCAGAGAATAGATTCGTCTTCTTCTTGTTCTGTATATGTATATGGTAATGTTCATTTTATTAGGTATTGCTTAATTTCAAAATTAAAAAAAAACTCAAATAAAAAAAATCAACATGTGTCTTAAAGGCTTCCCTTAAGCCTTGCTGCATAGCCTGATCCTAGATTTTAAACTTAACCCATTTGCCTGGAATCACATTATTGGTTCCTGGCTTTTGCCTTTCAGGCTTCCCCATTTATACTTCTAATTCTTAATGCTCAGTTCCATGTGGCAGAGAGTGTCCAGCAGGTCAGACCACTGTTGTTTCCTCTCCTGCTTGCTTAGACGAGAGCAGACAATACAAGTTAGCTACCTTACAAACCATCAGCCACCTCCCTCCATCAACACTGCTCTCTGTATGTCCTGCCCTGGTCTAGGCATAAGGGAAAAAGTATCTGCATTTCTGCCATTAAGGATTTTATAGTCCACTTGGGAAGACAAGGCATGTCAAGAACAAACTGACAATAGGGTCAAGGGATGCCGTAGTCTCTGAAGAATTGAAATTGCCTGTTTGTGAAGGGCAATGGGGCAGGCACACGGCTGGCATTGGAAATCTATAACATATTACCGACCAAGTCGGGGGCGGGGCGGGGGGGGGATGGTCATATGACAAGGAGGTGAGAAAACCAGTCAACGGTGTTCATTTCCATGGGAATCCATGCAATATCAAGAGACCTAGAGGAAGACCACCAAAACATTGGGTGGAGGATTTATGGATGGGGACGAGAGCGATCCATGATGAGAAGCCATGAATGTGATGAGAGATGCATTGTGGGGAGTGTCTGCACTGATGAGGTCATGGGGCTGTCAAAGTACACTGACTTCTGAAGTACAGAGGTATCATCAGTTACTTGGTGTGTACACAGCCAGGAGTTAAGTGTCTTATGGTGTAGACTCTAAGTGTAAATCTACAGAAGGGAAAGCTTGCCTGGAGTTGGAATAGTGGAGTGGGGGCTTCATATAAGAGGTAGGTCTTGAGTTGGATCTTGAAAGAAGCATAGGAGTTCTATAGGAAAGGGAAAGGAATTCCAAGCAGAGGAAACAGCATGAACAAAAACACAGAAATGCTGTTGTGTTTGTCCTTCGCTTTTTTTTTTTTAAGAGGGCCCTAACATCAGGGAAATGATGACATGGCTTGCAGCTGACTTTGATTTGAGTGGGGGAGGGCTATGCAAGGTCACCAGCCTCACTTTCTTCTTCAGAGCCATCTGGTTCTAAAGGGGCCAGATATTCCTCAGGACCCATAGAAGCTGAGAACCAAGAGCAGTTAGGTGACTCAGTGAATAGAGACCTGAGTTCAAATCCAGGCTCAAACACTAGCTGTGTGAACCTGGGCAAGTCCTTTAACCTCTATGTGCCTCAGTTTCTTCATCTGTAAAATGGGGATAATAATCATAGCCCTTACCTCCCAGGGTTGTTGTGAAGATTAAATGGTATAGTAATTACAAAGCACTTAGCAGAATGTCTGGAATAGAATAGGCAAATAGAATGTGAATGTTATTTACTGTTATTAACTTCATCATTTTATTTTATATTATTATTATTATTTTTTGCTTTTTGGAGGGCAATTGGGATTAAGTGACTTGCCCAAAGTCACACAACTAGCTTTTGTGTCAAGTGTCTGAGGCTGGATTTGAACTCAGGTCCTCCTGACCCCAGGGCTGGTGCTCTATTCACTGGGCCACCTAGCCACCCCAAATGTCATCATTTTAGAGGGATGTTGGAGCCAAGAGATAATCCAGCTATATCATTTTAAAGAAGAGGCATCTGAGATTTAGAGAGTTTGAAATCACTTGCCTGAGGTCACAGGCTAACCAAGGCTAACTAAGTGCCAGAACTTAAATGTAGTTTATTTGCTTCCTAGTTTAGTGATCCATGCCAGTCGGCGTGACATGCTGCTACTCATAATAACAGCTGACATTTATGTGATTCTTTATCACTACAAAGTTATTTCCTTTGATCTTTTCGATAGCTTTGTGACAAAAAGTAAAGATTATTATGCTTATAGCCCCAGAAGGCTTTCGAAACTCATCCAAGATCAATTCCCAGTTGTCATTCAGTAAGTCAGTCAAACATCTGATAAGCATCTGCTACTGTCAGGCACTAGGCTAAGGACAGGGATACAAAGAAAGGCAAAAGACAGTCCCTGATCTCTGGGATTAGTCAGTAGCTTAAGCAGGAGGGTGACCCAGGTCCTATGGTGTGTTAAGGTATGTAGGACAGTGAGATGAGAGGTTTTACTGTACTTGAAGGTTGTCTGGAAGAGTTAGACCTTTCCAGGCCTAGAAAGACAAAAGAATGGCTACATCTAAGGTTGAGTTGGTTACTCAAAGTCTCTGAATAGTTGGCTGAGCCCTGGACTCAGGTGATTCTCAGAGAGGTTGACCTGGGCAAGATTTCTTTGCTCAGAGGGTCAGGAAATCTCTTAGGGAAGCAGACAGCAAGGTTCTTGGAAAAGGTAGAGTGACAACTTTATGTTCTGGGGCCAGGTTGGTGCAGAGAACTTTGGAAAATGCTGAAAACTTTCCACACATTAGGATGTTTTTCCTCAGGGAAGAGGGTACATTGCTAAAGTGTTGGCTGGTACAAATTCACAGTAGAGAGTTATCTCCTTCAGGCTTAGGGTGAAGTGGGATAAGCATTAACAATTGGGGAGTTCAGGAAAGGCCTCTTTTAGGAGTAGTATTGGATCTGTGCTTTGAGAAAAGCTGGGGATTCTACCAGGTACAGGTAGAGTTCTGAGGTAGGAGACACAATGTCAAGAAGGACTAGGGACTAGAGTGGATTGGCTGGAATATACAAGAGAGTATGTCAGGGGGAGCAATGAGAGATTAGTATGGAAAGACTGGTTGGAGAGATTATGAAGGGTGTTAGATGCCAAGAGGGGATTGTGTATTTTCTTCTAAAGGCAATTTGGAATCACTGAAGCTTCATGAGTAGGACAGTGACATGGTCGGACCCATACTTTAGGAATAAACATTTTACATCTGTGTGGACTATTAAGGGGAAATGGCCAGAGGCAGGAAAAGCAATTAGGAGGCTTTTGCTATAGTTCAGGTGAGAGTTAATGAATACCTGAACTAGAGTCTGGGCTGTGTGAGTGGATAAAAGGGAACAGATATAAGCAGGGATGTGCTAGAACCAGCTTGAACCAGGCGATCGTGAAATTTTCAATGAGAGCATTTACACCCCAGAAAATTGACAAATGCTACCAATCAAAGCTTGGTTTACTGTCTAGTTGATTGTCTAGACTTAAGAAAGTGATGGAGAAAGTATTAATAATGCAGATTAAATTTAAAAGTGTGTCCTGTGTAAATTTATTTTCCCCCCGAGATTTGGTTGTTAAACATTTACCAGCACATTGTTGGATATGAGAGATATTATGGGGTATATAATCAACAGGACTTGCAGCTGATTGGATCTTGGGGTGGGTGGGTGAGGGAAAGTGAGAAGAGCAGTAGATTACTCCAAATATGAAAAAGAAAGTTGATTCACCTGGGCCCCCTCCATCTTCCAAGTACAGTAGGTTTAAAAGCAAGTGGGGAGTAGAAAGTGGGATTCATGTTACTGCACTTGGGTGAATTGTAGACTGGGAGACCTGGAAATTCTTAAAGTTCATCTAGTCCAACTCCCTCATTTTACAGATGAGAAAGCTGAAGCCTAGAGAGGGAAAGTGACTCACCCAAGTTCACCTAGTCAATAGCAGAGCTGGGACTAGAATTCAAATTTCCCAAATCTCTGCATTATACTCTCCTATGACATCTTATGAGGTCTTATTCGTATTTCAGAGAAATGTTGTAGCTGACAGAAAACTGACTGACGAGTTAGGAGCCCTGAGTTTGAGTCTTTGTTTTATTACTAGTTGCATGGTTCTGATGCCCTTTCTCTGAGTCTTAGTTTGCTTGTTTCTAAATTGGATGCTGTATGATTTCTTCACTGGGCAGTTAGGTGGCACAGTTGGATAGAGCACCAGATCTAGAATCAGGAAGATCTGAGTTCGAATCTGGCCTCAGACACTTACTAGCTATGTGACCCTGGGCAAGTCACTTCACCCTGCTTGCCTCAGTTTTCTCATCTGCAAAATGATCTGGAGAAGGAAATGGCAAACCACTCCAGTATCTTTGCCAAGAAAAACCCAAATGAGATCATGAAGAGTCAGACATGACTAAGCAACAACAATAATTTCTTCCCTGACAGTAGGGATCCTAATGGGTGAGAGAGCTTGGAAAATAGCAGTAACTGATACCTTGGATTGCAGATAGCAGTGTCCTGTGTCCTTTCCAATAGGTCCCCAGGAGGTGTAATGGTAGAAGAGAGAATCTGTTCAGACAGGCTTTGGACAGAGTATAATAATATGAAGGAGAATCCCAAGGGCAGTCAGTCTTATTACCAAAAAAAAAAAAAGCACTTCAGCTGTTAACTCTACCATCAGGCCAGGTGCCTATTTGCATGTCATTTGCATATGCCACAACCAAATTTATTCATTTACTATGCACCTCCCCAGGGCTCCCCCTCAACCCTTGCTCCTTTCCCTGAACACAGTTTGCACCCATCTGAACTCTTGACTTGCTTTGGTCTAGCCTAGACAAAAGCCACAGATTGAACTGACTATGATGTTATCCATCCTGATCTTTTGGTGACTAAATGGATAGACTCTCCTCCATATTTTTAGCCTAGGCTGGCTGACTGGATTCAATCCTCAAGCAGTTCTCTCTTCCCTCCCCCCCCAATAAGAGAACCCCTAACTCTCAGGATGAAGCAATTTGATTCTGGCTCTGACATGATAAATGGGGAAAGGAAACTTTGAAGGAAACTAATGTTCTTTCTGCATTGCTCTAATTCTATTTCAAGGGGACATGAAAAGAAAGGGGGCACCAGTAGACAGAAGACATTTTCCCTGATGGAAGCAAATGGTGAATCAAGATTAATGAAGGCTCCTGTTGGACACTTGTTAGAGTTGACAATTTCTATTTATTTTTCAGACAGATTCGGGCAGTTTGGTTAAAGTGGAGACAAGGCTGGACTGGGAGTTGGAAGTTTTGGGTTCAATTCCTGTCTCTGTGTCTGACTAAATTGTGTGACCCCAGGCAGGTCACTTACTCGTTCTTGGCCTCATTTTTCCAATCTGTAAAACAAGGCGAGGGGACCAGATGGCATTGAAGTCTCCTCCAAATCTAAAATCCCATAACCTCTTGACTGAGGTTAGTGGTGGTGAGAAAGTCGGTGCTTAGTTTAAAAAAAGTGCCATGCGATGTAGCAGCTCAGGCTGAGCTGGGAGTGAGGAGGTCAGAAGTGTCTAAGAAAGGAAGCAAGATCTTCTGTTTCTGATGCTCTAATTCCCCTCTACCTAGGCTGTATATGGTGAGTTTCTCTTGTGAAGCTCTTTTATGTCATCATGCTATGCTATGACTGTGGGCAGGTCACTTCTTTGTAAGTCTCAGCTTCTTTCTTTGTAAAATGAGGGAGGTGGAACATGGTTTGGACAAATAACTTTGAAAGACTTGACAGGATTGATGTATTGACCAATCATCGTTCCAGAAGACTGATAATGAAGCATGCTTCCCACCTCCTGAGAGGTGACAGACTCAGGGGGAGGAAGGAGAAATATATTTTCAGATATGGCCAATGGCAATTTGTTTTGCTCGATTATACAGATTTGTTACAAAGGTTTTGTTTTTCTTTTCCAGATTGAGGGGTAGCCCATGGGCATGTGGAAAAGGAGATGGGATCTAGGATAGGATTGCCAAACAAAATCAAAAGAAGGAAAGACGGTCATTGAAGCATGTTTTTGAAACAGAGAAAGCCTTTATGAAATGTTTATTATGTGCCACACACTGTAGGAAGTGCTAGAGATACAAATATAGGCAAGCAAGGCAGTTGCTAAATTATATCCTAATGGAGTTTACATTTGAATGAGGGGAAAGCCATAACAAAAAGGGGGCCTGGAAAGCAGAGGGTGGGGATAGGGAAGGGGATCCACTGGAGTATTGCACAGAGGAGAACAGAAGGAAGGCCAGAAGGAATTACACACAAGCAGGACAACTTTGAAAATAACATGTTGAATTGATTATATATGTGAAAAGAAAAGCAAGCTGTATATGATGGAGATTTGCAGTTTCATGTACAATTTTCTCCTTCTGTTCTATGCATATGGAAATGCTCATTTTACTAAATATTTGTTAAATCCAGATTTTTTTTTAAATAGAAAAAATACAATGAGAATGAGTCATACTAAATTACCTCTAGGGTTCCTTCTGACATTTTATGTTCTACTTTTACTTTCAGTGCCAGTTCTGTGATTTTCATGACTTGGGTTTCAATCCTATCTCTGTCATTTACTGTTTGTAGGACTTCAGGTAAGTCACTTTCTTTCTCCAGGCCTTAGTTTGTTTCTCTGTATAATGGGAAGGCTTAGGATAAATTATCTTACAGTTTAGAGATCGTATAATCCTATGATCTCTTTGGCTTGTATGATTGCCCAGGAGGCCCTTTGGTTTGAGTGTGGTGGGCTCAGAGAAATAGTAGAAAAAGGGTTAGCCTCACAGTCAGGAACTTGGGCTTAAGTACTGCTTCTGATGAAAACTGGTTCTATGGCTTTGCCCTAAATAACTCTGTAATACTCTAAGCAGCAAATCTCTGTGTGTGGGTAGAGGGATCTTTCACACTGGAAACTCCCTATTCAAAGGAAATCAAGCATAAAACAAACAAAGAGTGTGAGTAGGAGGGGCAATTAGGGGGCATACTGACACTGGAGTCAGGGGGATCTGAGTTAAAATCCAGCCTTAGATACTAGCTGTGTGACCCTGGACAAGTCACATAACCCCAATTGCCTCAAAAACAAAAAGGGGGGTGGGGTTTGTGAGTGGGGATTCTTCTCATAGCTGGCAGAGGAAAGGGGTGGAACAGATGAGAAGGCTGATGAGTCAGGCTGCCTGTTCTGGGGATGGGAATGCTTAGTTATTGGAGATATTAGCTTCCAGCTTGGGAAAATGGTATAGTTATCTTCCAATTGCAAATTTCAGCTGCTCAGTGTGGAAGAGGGCTCTCATCCTGCCCCTTATTATTTAAAGTCACAGCAGTTCATAAATCAACCAAAATAATTCATGAGAGTTCTTAGCTCATCCAAGGTGGTATCTTTAACAGGCAGCAGTAAATTAGAAACAGTGCCAAATTGCATCTTAAAACACACCAGCCCCGTTTCTTACCTCCTGCCTCCTGTTATCCAAGGACTAGGGACCAAATGAAATCAAACGAGCATTTGCAGGGGCCCCTCAGGCTTCCAGGGTCTCACAGGGTCCTATAGTTAAAGGGCCTGCTGAATCACTGGTGTCGTGCCCCTTTTCCTATAGAGTATAAGCTTCTGGAGGACCCAGCCTTTTGTTTCATTTTAGTCTTTGTAAACTAACAATGCCTGAAGAAATGCTTGCCTGCTCGAACCTATAAACCCATTCAGTTGTGACCAAAGCTGGAAAAGCCTTTGGGAGAGAGGGGTTGAGAGAGGAGGAAGGGCTAATGGTGAGAGATGTTGGGGACTCAGCCTGTGATGGGAGTTTGCTAATTTTTCCTACTTCCCTTGCTTGGGGAGGGGGCATGTCAAGAAAATAGGATGTATTTAGAGGCAGGGGGATTGCCTAGATGGGTTATATTTAGTACCTTAAACCCCATGTGGACTCTAAAATTAATTCATGGGATCATTGAATTTGAGTGCCTACTGTATGCTGTTCTAGATTCCCAGAGAGATACAAGGTAAAATAAGTCCTTGTCTTCAAAGAGCCCACAATCTGATGTCAGGGTTGGATTGGGAAAGGGGAGGGGTAGGAATAAAACCTGGGCTTCCTCTGACCTCTGTCTTTTGTGTCTCAGCTGTCTAGGTGATGAGTACTGTTCTAGGGACGCAAGACTCCAGGTCTTCCAGTAGTGGCTGAACAGACTTTTATCTAGAGGTCAAACAGGGTAGGGGAAAATGCACCTACTATGCACCAGGCAACTGTGCTAAGCACTTTTTACAAATATTATCTCACTCAATCATCACAACAACCCTGGGAGGTAGGTGTTCTTATTATCGTCCGTATTTTCATTTGAGGAAACTGAGGCAAACAGAATTTAAGTGACTGGTCCAGGGTCACACATCGAGTAAGTATCTGAGGCTAGATGTGAGCTCAGATCTTTCCTGACACTAGGTCCAATGCTCTATCCACTAAGAAGTCATCATATGAGGGCAGAACTATCTTGAACTTGGTGTTGAGAAACTCCATGGGAAAAACATGGAAAGAATCCATCTTTCAGAGCCACTGAAGTATGGGGTGGGGTGGGGTGGAAGAAGGCTTGGGAGGGGTTAGAGAGATGTGCTCTATCCTGGATGCCCTCTGACCTTCCCCTCCCAGGACCTGATGTGGACACTGGAAAGTAGGAGCTAACCGGTTAGTGCACAGAGGTTACTGAGATCTGACTGGGCTGCATAATAAGACACCATTTTTACACAATGATCCCCTTCTACTGTTCTTTCCCGTCTCTGGTGAAAAAGCAGGCCTTCTTGCCCCTAGTTAACTTCCCAAACTGTCCATGTTCTGTTTTTCTTCCCTTCTAGGGCAGGGAAGAGATAAAGGAGATTAGACTCTCCAGTCCCTTATCAACAGTAGCCCCCAGGTAGCTGGTGCTTCAGATGAATTGCTCCCCATTGCTTCCTGTTCTTCTGATGATATCAATTTATTTCCCTTGATAAAAGTGAAAATGTGGTAGCCACAAAATTTTGTTTGATATGATTTAATCACAGTAGCTTGGGGGTGAGCTTGGGAGGAGGTTTGCCTTTAAAGAGTTGGGAGACATTATTCTTTTTCAGTATAAGGTGAGAGGAGACGGGGAGGAAGGCCCCTGATTCAGAGAGAGACAGACAGACAGACAGACAGACACAGCTAGAGATAGATAGACACAGAGAGACAGAGACACAGGGAAAGACAAAGAGAGACAGGCAGAGAAAGAGACAGATACAGCAACAGAGACAGAGACAATCAGAGATACTGAGAGAGTCAGACAAAAACAGAGAGACAGACACAGAGAGTGAATCTGAGACTGAGACAGGGGAAGGGGAGAGAGGTGGGGGAAGACAGGGGAGAGCCAGAGAAAATGAGAGTAGGTCACAACCATCTCCTGGAACCACCATGGTAGAGAAGCCCTTCTCTCCAGGAAATGTGATCTTCACTTGGGTGAGAGCTGTGAACTTGACCTTTGAAGCCATTGGCCTGGGCACCCCTTTCAGCTTTGCCCCAGGTGCTTCGGCTTTTTGCTGCCTGTCCTTTCAGCCTAAGGCAATGGTGGTACAGCTGCTATAGACACTCAGGTAGATGGATTGTACTTTTCTATGGCTGGTTCTTGAATAAATGGGAGTTGTCCCAGTGCCTACACAGAGGTGTAGCTCAGCTCTATATCTTCCTTACAAAGATTTTAATTAAACAGATGACCTCTATGCAACTTACTATGTGTGGAGGCTTCATATCCTTACATGCTACATACTAACAAGCTCTTGGATTTGTGCATTTAAAAATATTATGTATTTATAACATTCTTTTCAAATTTTGAGTTCCAAATTCTTGTCCTCCCCCTCCCACTGAAAAGGCAAGCAATATATCAGTTATACATGTGAAATCATACAAAACATATTTCAACATTAGACACATTTTTAAAAGAATCAAGAAGTGAGAAAACCATATTTATTCGCTCAGAGTTCATCAGTTCTCTTTCTGGAGGTGGACACCATTCCCTCATCAGGAGTCCTTTGGAATTGTCTTGCATCATTGTATTAATTGTGTCTCGCACTTCAAAGACTTGTGGGTATTTGAGCTGCAAAGGACCTTGGAGGAGGACAGTTCAATCCCTTCATTTGACAGAAGAGGCAAGAGGTTCAGCGAGATGGAATTATTTGCCCAATGTCCAATAGATAATAAGCAGCAGAGCCAGGAAATGACCTCATCTCTTCTGACTCCAAGTCTTTATTGTTTCTAATTAAGTCCTGTATTAGACTAATTCCTATATTAGAACATTCTGTTGTGCTGGGCAGGGCATCCCGGGATATTGGTGACTGCCAATGGGACACTGCTTGCATCTTCAGGGCCTTTTGGGTCTGTGGGCTCTCTGAGTTCTAAAAGCCTACTTCTCTCACGACACTGTGTTGGGTGGCAGGGACAGCAGTTGGGCATGATGGGCATGGATACAGGAAGATCAGGTTTGAATTCTGCCCCGGTGTGACCTGAGACCAGTCACTTTTTGAGACGCAGTTTCCTCACCTGTAAAATGAGAGGGTTGGACTCAGTGGTCTCTCAGGTCTCCAAATCGGTGATTGCCAGAGCACTGAAATTTAAAAGGAGCCCCCAGAGTTGTTATGAGGATGAAATGAGATGTGTTAGGTGCCATGCTAAGCACTTTAAAAACATTATCTCATTTGATTCTAACAGCAATCCTGAGAGGTAGATACTATCATAATCTCCATTTTATAGTTCTGGAAACTGAGGCATCTAAAGGTGAAGTGACTTGTCCAGGGTCACACAACTAGGAAGTATCTGAAGCCAAATTTGAACTCAGCTCTTCCTGACTTCAGATCTAAGGTTCTATGCATTATGGCACAGCTAGCTACCTCCATATAAACTATTATAACTATTATTACTATTACATAGACAGGATGAAAAACTCCTTCAAAAAACTTATATTTTTAATTGGGAGAGGAGTGTACATAACATGTGTGCAGGTAGGTATATAAATAATTTGAGGTAGGAGAAAGCAATAGAAGGATTAGGAAAAGCTTCCCTGTGTATTATATAAACCCAGTGATGAAGGTGCCTAAGAATTCTAATGTGCCTAATATTGATTTTAGTTTTACAGAATGTTTTCAACTTTCATAGCAATAAGGCTTTTGAGACACCTCAGCCTCTACCACCCCTGCAACACAGATTGTTCCCATCTATTGGCATCTTTGCCAGTTTTGCTGGATGCCTGATGAAAGCCCAGAGATGGGGTTTTTTATTGGTATTTCTTTTTTCAGTGATTTGAAGCAGTCTTCTTTATGGCATTAGTGTTTTGCAATTCTTCTTTCAGAACTGGTGATTCATATCTTGACCACTTATCTATTGAGGAACATCTCTTTATTTTGTCTATTTGTTCAATTCCTCACATATCTCAGATATCACGCTATTATCAGAGATATTTACTGCAAAGATTCTATCTCAATCAATAGTTTCTCCTCTTTTTTCCTAGCTACATTGATTTTGTTTTGCAAAAGCCTTTCGATTTCACGTAATCAAAATTATCTATCTTATCTACTGTGATCTCTTTTAATCCCTATTTTGGTTAAGAACTGTAAGGCATTATTTTCATAAATATATACAAATGATATTAGAAGCAGAGTTCTGTGAAGTTATGGAAAGTAGATTATACTAGTTTTGTGGTTGTTCAGTAGTGTCTGACTCCTCATGACCCCAGGGCCATGCCAAGCCACTATCAGTGATGTCACAGAAAGTAAGAGAGTTCCCATAAGATTGAAGGACAAATGTTTTATTTTTTTATAAAAGGGGAAAAAATAAGTCTGTCAACTATAGGACCATAAGCTTGATTTGTTTTCCTTTCCTATTTGACAATGTTCTGTTCTTCATCTTTAACTTTAATGTAAATCTTATAATATGAGGTAATTTATAGAACCTTCTAGACTTTTCTGTAATTATCTCTCTAAGAGTCTTAAGTCCTAGACTTCTTGTATCAAAACTAGGACACTTGGTTGACAGAGGGATCTCTTTTTTGGGTGACAGCCAAATATATAATTATTGATATAACTAATAAAAATGTGATCAATAAACTCAATACCAAATAACTGCTTTTTGTTTAGTTTTATTTCTTGCTTTGCAAAATACATTCAGGAAAGACCTATTGAAACTAGAAATATCAAGAACACTGTGGCTGTATATATTTAGAGACCTATTGGCCTCCTGAGATCCAACCTGAATGGGAAGAACATGCCCAAAGCAATTAATACTTATGCAATATTAGTCTTTTTTTTTTTTTAAAGACTGGCTCTCTCTACCTTTCCGAGGATGGAAGTGGAACAGTCATTCATGGGACTACTTCCATTGCTGATTGGCATGGGAGCTTTGCCTTTTTTTCCCTTTCCATCCTAGGTCAGTTTGCCTCTACCTAAACAGCCTGATGGCCTTCCTCTCTCAGGGGCTCATCATACGGGTGCCTTAGTACAAGCACCTGATTGGCTAATCCCTATTGCAGCTCAGAACTCCCAAACTCAAGCAATCCATTATCCTCATTCTTCCTAGGAGCAAAGACTATAGGCATGTACCACCATGCCTGGCCAATATACACATTCAGAATTGTAGAATTGACTGTGAGAGATTGTGAAAATATTCTAACAGAAACCTGTACGATATTAATTAAACAGATGGTCTATCACTCAACAATTGTAGCAGAAAAATGAATACTTCTACCAAAAGGAAGGAAAACATTGATAGATATTCTTGAGTCTATGATAAAGAGGTAAAAACAAAACCCTATAGAAATACTTTTGGAACAAGCAGACACCCCTTTATCAAGTGGTATTAAAATCTAGTAGCAGCTGCTTACCATTGGCTTTGTAAAATGTAGCCCACAGTGGTTTGCCTCTGGATGGAGCTAATGAAATGGCTAAGATCCAAGATTAGAATCAAAAGGCCCTCTGTGGGCAATGTCCAAATAAATTGAGTTAATAATATGTTGACAAAGAAATATAAAATAGCTGCTATACCAATTTATTTGTTGAAATAGAATTTATGATAGAAATTCAGGACCAGGTCATTGTCACCAGAAATTATAGAAGGGTTAAGAAGCCTAGACTTAATCATCAATATAGATTCC
Organism: Gymnobelideus leadbeateri; assembly: GCA_011680675.1. NCBI lineage: Eukaryota > Metazoa > Chordata > Mammalia > Diprotodontia > Petauridae > Gymnobelideus > Gymnobelideus leadbeateri. The sequence continues at coordinate 106,740 of WOXC01007287.1, read as the reverse complement.
ATAAGCTAATGGTGGAAATTGTGAAATATATTGCTGCAGGCTATGAAAATTTGGCACCTACTGAATACCTAGTTAGTAGTTGGATGCTTGTTGTATTCTGATGGTGAGCAGGCAAACAAGGTTGTCAATCACTCTTACTCACCTCAACCTTTTTGTGGGAATGTTTATTCTTCCTCTAGGGCATGATTTTCTTTCTAGTCACTCTCAGCCTCTCTATTACAGTGAAGTGGTTTTTCCTTTTAAACAAGCTGGATAATGGTTTATGTCTGCCTTAATACCAGCCCAGCCTGTTAGTTCCCGGTCTGGCCACTGTTGCTAACTCATTTGCCCAGAGGGTCTCTAGTGAATTTGTTCTCTTTGTCCTGGGAAGTTGTAAAAAATGAATTAGTTACTTTCTCTTTTAACTCTGAGCCTCCAGCCAAAAATCTCACTCTAGGAAAAAAAATTATATATAGTTGTCTTAAATCCTTCTTTCCCCTCCTATGCCCTTTTCCAGTCCCAACGTCAGGGCAAACCCTGAAGAGGAGGTTGAGAGGAATGCTGCCCTACACAGCAAGTATCCATTTCCAGGACTTTGATCTCCTTGGCAACCACCGCAATAGGTGTGGTCAAGACAGCACTTATACTAGTAAGATGTATCCTGTTGGTTAGATTTATACATCAGAAACTCACTATCTTTCATGGACTGACAGATGACAAATCTCCATATTACAAATTCAGACCTAAAAATATCCTGAGAATTCAACTAACAAATTGCCCTAGGAACCGACCATTATCATAGGCCAAGTTGTTTTGCTAATGTCTTAGACATGATATTGATCCATAAAAACTTCAGAATAATGTTTTTAACAGATAATTGTTGTACAAGATACTCAAAACCCCAAAGTTATATGGAACTAAAAGCTTTCAAAAATAGTGTTAATAGAAGAAATCGAAATCATGTAGAAATGAGTAAAGCATGTATTATCCAGATGTATGGTGGTAAAAATGTTTGTCAACTGACTATCCAAGAAAAGTGCATTTGACACATTTTTTTTAGTTTAATCTGTATTAATTAGCATTTTATCAGTTTCCTAAATCTAAAAATCACAAAATAATAATTCAAGACTTAATTTGTAATGTTAGCTGATTTCCAAGGTGTAAAGGCTAACACTGAAAATTTAACAATTGGCTCTCCCAAGGCTCTCCAGTACATGCTTGAATTCCAATTATCTTATCTGATACTGGAATTATGCCAAGGATGCTTTCAGTGAACCTACAGAGAATCATCTCACATACTAATACTTTTACTCAATTACAAAGAGCAGGAATTTTATTCATTCATGCAATAATCCATAGAACATTAATTTTTTTTAAAGCAAGGTAGAAATTTTTCTCAGGATGTTTCTAACTTAACTCTATCAAAAAGATAAGAATAATATAATAATAAAAGTAGTTCATATTTATATAGTGGTTTACATTTTGCAAATCACTTTCTGCACATCATCTCTTTTGTTCTTCATGGTAGTCCTGTGATGCTGGGGCTTTTAGTATTGTCATTACACAGATGAGGAAACTAAGGTTCAGAGAGGCTAAATTACTTGCTGATTTAAGCTGCTCTTCTCCCAGTCTTCCATCCTGAGGAAGCCATCCACAATGAGGTATGGCTACTATCTTTGGCCAAGAAAAGTACATTTATGTGATTTCTCCTCTCAGACTTTAGACCAGTTCCCCTAATCCTCCTCCTCCTCCTCCTCTTCCTTCTCCTCTCTCTCTCTCTCTCTCTCTCTCTCTCTCTCTCTCTCTCTCTCTCTCTCTCTCTCCCTTCCTCCTTCTCTCTCCCATTTTGAGTTCTGAGTTCTCTCCCTCCCTTCCGTTCCCACATTAGAGAAGTCCAACATTTGATAGAGGAATCATACAATGCATACTTCCATTTACCAGTTCTTTCTCTGGAGGCTGATAACTTTTTCCTTCACAAGTCCTTCAATGATCATATTACTTAAATAACTTAGTCATTCACAGTTGCTCTTGCAACAATATCGCTGTTTCTGTGTATAATGTTCTCTTGGTTCTGCTTGTTTCAGTCTGCATCATTTCATTTAAGTCTTTCCATGTTTTTCTAAAACCAACCTGCTTGTTATTTCTTATAGTAGTAATATTCTATCACAATCATTTACCACAATTTATTAATCCATTCCCCAATTGATGGGCATGCCCTCAATTTCCAGTTCTTTGCTACCACAAAGAGATTAGCTATAGATATTTTAGAACATGTAGGTTCTTTCCCTTTTCCCCTGATCACCATGAGAAACAGACCTAATTGTAGTATTGTTGGGTCAAAGGGTATACACAGTTTTATAATTCTTTAGGCATAATTCCAAATTACCCTCCAAAATAGCTGGATCAGTTCATGATTCTGCCAACAGTGTATTAGTGTCCCAATTATTCCACATCCCCTTCAGCGCTGTGATTTTCCTTTCTAGCATTTTAGCCAATGAGATGATTTTTCAGAGTTGTTTTAATTTGCATTTCTCTAATCAATGATGATTTAGAGCATTTTTTCATATGACTATATATAGCTTAATTTCTTCTTCTAAAAACTACCCGTTCATCTCCTTTAACCATTTATCAATTGGAGAATGACTGATATTCTTATAAATTTGACTTAGTTCTTTAAATATTTGAGATATGAGACCTTTATCTGAAAAACGGACTACAAACACTTCCCTCAATTTTCTGCTTTCCTTCTAATCTTGGCTATATTGCTTTTATTCGTACAAACCTTTTTTAATTTAATGTAATCAAAATGGTCTATTTTTCATCTCACAGTGCTCTCTATCTCTTGTTTATTCATAAAGTCTTCTCATCCATAAATCTGATAGGTAATATGTTCTATGCTCCTCTTTGTTATTTATGATAGCTCCCTTTATGTCTAGGTCATGTATCCATTTTTGACCTTATCTTGATAAACAATGTGAGCTATTGATCTATACCTAGTTCTGGCATGCTGCTTTCTAGTTCCACCAATTTTTACCAAATAGTGAGTTCTTAACCCCAAAACTTAGATCTTTGCATTTATCAAACATGAGGTTACTATAGTAATTTGCTACTGTGTATGATAGGCAGCTGGGTCGCTCAGTGGATAAAGCAGTGGGCCCAGAGTCAGGAAGACCTGAGTTCACATCTGGCCTTAGACACTCACTAGCTGTGTGATTCTGGGCAAGTCAGTTAACCTCCCTTCACCTTAATTTGCTGGAGAAGGAAATGTCCAGAAACTCCAGTATCTTTGCCAAGAAAGCTTTATATGGGGTCACAAAGAGTTGGATATGACTGAATAATAATTGTATACCTACTCTGTTCCATTGATCTGTCAATCTCTTTCTTAGTCAATACTAGATAGTTTTGATAATTACCATCTTATAGTACATTTTAAGATTTGGTACTGCTAGACTGCCTTCATTTATATGTTTTTCATTAATTCCTTTTATATTCTTGACTTTTTGTTCTTTAAAATGAGTTTTGCTATTTTTTTTTTCTTGCTTGCTAAAAATAATTTTTTGGTAGTTTAATTGGGATGGCATTGAATAAGTAGATTAGTTTAGGTAGAATTGTCATTTTTATTATATTGGCTCAGTCCATCCATGAGTGATTATTATTTCTCCAATTACTTAAATCTGCCTTTATTTGTATAAAAAGTATTTTATGATTATATCCAAATAGTTCCTGGGTTTGTTTTAGCAATCCATCTTCATAATTTTTAAATCATGAAAACATTATAACATTTCCATGTACAAACAACAGGAAAAAAGGATTACATGTGACATAATAAGCTTCTAAAATCCATAGCTTTTTCTTTTAAAGTGTATATTAAATTTGACACAAGAGTAACAAGGTTGCCTTGATAGTTTGTGTTCTCTTCTGGACTTCCTTCTGCTCTCTTCCGTATATTGAAAAAAATGTTTAATTGATACTTTTTTCTTTTGTTCCTTCCTTTTTGTTATGCCACTATTACCACCCCCAATCCTTCCCTCTCCAACACCCAAAGCAACTCCTCTTCCTCTGTATAGAAGCCCTTCCTTGTAACAAGTAGTAAAGTCAAGCAAAACAAATTCACACATCATCTGTGTATGAGAGTGTATGACTCATTTTGTACTTCTAGTCAATCACCTTTCTACCAAGAGGTAGGCAGCATATTTCATCATCAGTCTTCTAGGATTAAAGTTGGTCATTGTTTCAGTTAGTGTTCTTAAGTCTTTCAGAGTTGTTTATCTTTACATTATCATAGTCATATAAATTGTTCTCCTGGTTTTGCTAATTTCATTCTGCTTCAGTTCATACAAATCTTGTCAGGTTTCTTTGAAGCCATCCATTTAATCATTTCCTACAATGCAATAATATCTCATTGTATTCACACCTCTCTGTGCCTCTGGATAAAATTGAGGAAGTGGACTTGATGACCCTTTTAATGATTCTTTATAAAATCTATGATTCCATATACTGAAATTTGTTTATCCCTTGGTAATTGGGTGGGAACCATCATCTTTTCAGTTCTTTGCTAACACTCAAAGTACTGATATAAATATTTTTGTACCTATGGGTCCTTTCCCTCAATGTTTGCCCTCTTTGGGCTATATGCTCTTTCCTGTGCCTTCTTTCCAGGCTTCCATAATTGTCTCCTGGATCCTTCCAAATGCCATGAGTGAGCAAAATTCCAAGATTCTATTGCACATGGTGCTGAGGAAATAAAAATGTTGCTGTTGTTTCTATTCTTTCTGTTGAATTCTTCATGACCCTATCTGGACCTTGCTTTGAAAAGATACTGGAATGGTTTTGCCATTTCATTTTCCAACAAATTTTTATAGATGAGGAAACAGAGGCAAACAGCATTAAGCGACTTGCTCAGGGTAACACAGCTAGTAAGTGTCTGGAGTTGGATTTGAACTCAGGTCTTCCTAACTCTAGTCCCAGTGCTCTATATCCAATGTGCTACCTAGCCATTTGTCTAAATTTATTTTCTGTACTAAAGTCCTACCTGATGCTTCATCGTACTGGGTAGGTGACTCAAGTTTCTCAAGGGTTATGCTAGTGGAGTACAAGCTCCTGCTGGTCTTGCCAGGATGGAAAGACTTTGAATGTAGACCCAGTGATGGAGTATACATATGCCATCTAAGTATCAACCTCACTATGTGCAAAGAGACTCATCACTAGTTAAGTCACAGGGTGATGAATTTATTAGCACAGCAGCTCTTGAGTTCCATTTACTAAGCTTCAAAGGAATTGTGATTGGCTATCAAAGATTAGCTCATGTGACATCTCTTATGAGAATCCTTTCCTGCTCCCTTTGGTTGTTATAAGAACAGAGGAATTGACCAATGGGAACATGTGGGGCACCTGTGTGTGGGGTCTGCCAAAAGCCATCCCTGGTGGTTGTTTGGGGAACTTCTTTCCTAAGTACATGAAGATATGCCATAGAGGGTCCTTACTCCCAGATCCAGAGTATGTGTGGGTATTCCACAGTTGTTTTCTTTCTGCTTACTGTAGAGTGAAGAAAAACCTTTTAGTTGGCTGCTCAGTCAGAATTGAGTGCCCATACAAAATGCATTAGTTGGTCAGGTCACCCTCATTTGGTGGTGATGGAGGAAAAGTCTATTATAAGCCTCTAGGTGGGGAGAGATAGTACCAGCAGCCTCTTTTCCCCACCTGAGTCAACATTTGGCCCATAAACATGGCCCTGATATTATTTATTTATGTATTGTGTCTGTTCTTACTCTTAGGTGATGGAGAATTGGGAGACTGAATAGACTAGGCAATGATCTGAGCTTCAAAAAATTAGAGGTCCAGAGACTGGAGTCCATATGAGTTTACTGACCACTGAGTCCAGTATACCAGCAATGCCTACAAGATCTAGACCAACAGTGAATTGCCCCTCCAGCTGAGACACTACTTGGTTAAATAAGTACCAGTTAATATCTCCTAAATATCAGTACCAGTAACGAAAACAAATTATTGAGGAGAAATCAACTGGTTAAATTAATAAAATAAATAATGGGAAGACACACTGGAATGGAGGCTTGTTCCAAGAGCATTATAAAGACACCACAACCCTCAAGGGCATACACAGCATTAATATATCTCTGAAGGGGAGATGTATTCTGGGGACCCAACCTTCAAGATCAAATGGAACTTGGCATAGGGACCTGAAAGTTTTGCTACATTATTGCTCTCTCCTTTCCCTCAAATCATTATTCATATGCTTATTTTTTAATAACTTGTATTCCTCCAGCAAAATGTAAGTTCCTTAAAGAGGGGGTCTCTTTCTTCTTAGCCTTTGTACCCACAGCACCAGCACAGTACTTTGCACAAAGAAGTACTTCAGAAATGCTCGTTGGTTGGATTGCCTTGGTTAGTAGAGGGATGAAAATACAGATTCTTGAAGCATTGGACTGTAGAGTAATTCAAGTTTTCATTACTTTCACTCTTCCAAAGTTCATTCCCCAAGAACATTTGCTACTTATTAGCTACATGTATCTGGATGAATCATATAATCTATCTGAGCCTCAGTTTACTTATCTATAGAACAAGTGGGCAGTACAATGCTTACTTTACAGGTTGTTTTGAGAAAAAGACTTTGTAAATTGTAAAGTGGGGCAGCTAGGTGGCATAGTGAATAGACTACCAGGACTGGAGTCAGGAAGACTCATCTTCCTGAGTTCAAATATGGCCTCAGACACTTAACTAGTTGTGTGACCCTGGGCAAGTCACTTAACGCTGTTTGCCTTAGTTACCTTATCTATAAAATGAGCTGGAGAAGAAAATGGCAAACCACTCCAGTATCTTTGCCAAGAAAACCCCAAATTGGGTCACAAATCATCCTGTCCTTAATTCTCCATACTTTGTTATTATTCTACCCCTGGTATTGATGTAATACCTTTGATGTAGAGACAGACACAAGGTGTTGATATAATACCACTGATGAAGCATCACTCCTCTTCTCACCATGTTGAAAAGCAATATCTACTGACCACATTTCATAATGGTACAACTGAGGTCCCCAGGTTTTAACATAGTTCCTCATATATAGCAAATACTTGATTGTTGACTTACTGATGTAGGGAAGAAGAAGAGATTACCCAAAGGTAATCAATCAATTTATAAAGAATTTACTGTGTGCTAAGACTAGGGATACAAGGAAAGATAAAAATAGTCTCTGCCCTCAAGGGAAGAGTCAACATATAAACATCGAGGGACATAAAAGATCCCAACAAAGTGGACATAGGGAATGGGAAGTAGATGTAGTCCCAAAGGGAAGGCCCCAAGAGTGGGGGGTTAGGGATGGGAGTGATGATGAGAAAGGTCCCCTGAAAAAGGTGGGATTTGAGCTGAGCTAATCTGAAGGAAGTCAGGAAAATGAAGAGTTGGAAGTGAAGAGGGAAATCATTCCATGAACAAGGGATGGCCAATGTAAAGGTAGAGAGATAGAAATGGAGTCTTCTGAGAGAATTAAAAAAAGTAGGCCAGTGTATAAGGATTGTAGAGAATAGTAAGTAAGAAGACTGGAATGGCAAGTGTGGGGCAGGTTGTGCTGGGATTTAAATGCTAGAAAGAGAAATTCATATTTGATAGAATATTAAGCAGGGATGATGACATGGTCAGAACTATGGTTTAAGAAAATCACTTTGGGGCAGCTAGGTGGCTCAGTGAATAGAGCACTGGCCCTGGAGTCAGAAGGACCTGAGTTCAAATCCAACCACAGACACTTAACACTTACTAGCCATGTAACCTTGGACAAGTCACTTAACCCCAATTGCCCTGCCTTCCCCCTCCCAAAAAGCACAAAAAAATATAAGAAAATAACTTTGGCAGCTGAATGGAGGATGAGTTGGCATGGGAAGACATTCGAGGTGGGGAGATCAATCAGAATGTTATTCCAATAGTTCAGATGAGAGGTGATGAGGTTTGGAACTAGAGTGGTAGCTGTGTGGGTGGAGTTGGTTGGTTGGTCATTGTCTTTCATTCTCAGAGTGGACCAAAATGAAATTGCTGTGTTGGGGTCAAGGTACAGTGTATCTGACAGTGGCTGATCAGACCAGTACAAGTTCAGCTCTACCACCGATCAGGCACAAATGGTCCACATGAACACTTGGAGTGGAGATGGCTCTACATTTGCTCATCTCATATTTCTTTTGAGCTACTGCAATTCTGCTTTGCTCACAGAGCACAGAGCCTTCTTTGATATGGGCATGCCATGCTGAGTGGTCCTTTGCCAGTGTCTTCCATGTCATTCAATCTATTCCAAAGTTCTTCAGAGAGACTTTGAGAATATCCTTGTATCATTTCTTCTCTCCTCCATGGGAGCGCTTGCCTTGTGTGAGTTCTCTGTAAAATGGTCTTTTAGGCAAGCATGCATTTGGCATTCTAACAACATGGCCAGTCCATTGGAGCTGTGGAATAGAGGATACATACAAGAGATGTGAAAGTAGGAAGGATAAGTTTTGGCAACAAATTGGATGTGTAGGGTGAGCAAGAGTGAGGAGAACCATAAGTGAATTTTCAAGTATGAGTGACTGGGAGGCTGATAGTGCCCTGGAGAGTAATAGGGAAGTTTGGGTAAGGGGAGAGGAGGTTTGGGCTTTTTGTTTGTTTGTTTGTTTGGTGGAGGGGGAGAAGGAAGGAGGAATATAATAAATTCTGATTTGTACATGCTCTTCCTAAACTTATTTGGCATACTACCCCATTAAAAAAAATTACTCAGCACTTTTTTTTTTAAACTGGAAATCAACTTTTTTTTTAACCCTTTAGTGTTTTTTTAAAATTTGTGTCATTTCCAAAAAATATAATGTTTTTAAAAAGACTCATCTTAAATTTAATGATTTATTGTAAATCTGTGGTTTTTTCTTTGAATTGAAATTTTGATGATGCAACTGTATAGTATTGTATTGTAAACAAGTCATTACATGCACATATTCCTGTCAATGCATACTGTACTTTCTGACAATGAGCAGCAAGTTTGCCTGCCAATACTTGCTTGTTAAGACCTGTTGGCAGACTTAACCACTGATTGGTTATAACTTGCATTTTGTGTGTTTATTTGGAAAATAATGTAATCATAATGAAACATGTATGAATGGTTTTTCAAAATTTTCTTTTCTTCTTTCCTTATCCTTCTACTTCCTGCTTGTATATCCAGTGCCTCCAATTGCACACAAAGCTACTACTTTCCCTTGGCTCATTCCAGGGCCCCCCTCTCTGGGGGTGATATCACCCACTTTGGGAATCTATGGTTACATCAACTCACCACCTCTTTGACTCCCTAGACAAAAATTTCCTCCTAGACAGCATTCCCCTATATTTGTGGTCTTATCCTACTGGAAAGTTAAGCCAGTGTTAAAACCTATATATGTTGCCTAGCAGGCTTTTTTGTCTTTTTTTTAATTAGGAGGCAATCAGGGTTAAATGATTTGCTGAATTTGAACTTGGTTCCTCCTGACTCCAGGGCCAGTATAGTTCGTTGTACCACCTAACTGTCCCTGCCTAGAAGATCTTAAGAACCAGTCCTTTCCCCTGAACACAGCACCCATTAACCCATCAGTGCAGATTAAATTATTATTTTTATTATCATTAATAATAGTTTACATTTTCCTGTTGCTTTTAGGTTTATGAGGCGATTTCTTTACAACAACCCTAGGAGGGAGATGGTACAGGTATTATTTCCTCATTTTACAGATGAAGAAACAAAAGGATCAGAAAGGTTAATTGTCTTGCCTGTGGTTCCACAGCTGGTAACAATGGTCAGAATCAGAAGACTTGAGCTCATTTATCTAAGACATTCCACTAAGCCACGTGGCCTAATTGAACAGATGCGCTATTTAAGAGGCTTCATGCTAGAGTGGATCGACTGCCAGACCAGGGGTAAAGAAAATCTGTGTTCAAATCCTGCCTCTAACACATTACTTAACCCTTTTGAGTCTCAGGCAACTGGCTAAGGCTTATTTGTATTATGTGTGTGTGTGTGTGTGTGTGTGTGTGTGTGTGTGTGTGTGTGTGTATGCATACACATATATACACAAACTATATATAGGTTCTATGTATGTATATATATGTGTGTGCATGTGTATACACATGCTTATAGACAGATCTATCACATCTTGGAAAGTGGAGGACCAAAACAGGTGCCTGAGGGGATAGGCAGAGGGCTGGTGAAGTAGTGATCTGGGGGAAGGGAGGTCAGGGGAGGGATTCCATGACACATTGGGGGAAAGCATACCGCAGGGTATCATGGGGGAAGGGCAGGCACAAAGATAGCTGAGTAGGTAGCAGGAGAATACCAGGCAAGTCTATCTACTGCACAGTTTAATCAAGGGCTGGGCTCTGGGTTTGGGTGTGCAGAGTAAGTGAGAAATATCACTATCAGCAGAAGCTATAAGGCATATTTTGACTCCATGTAAAGAAGAATTTCCTCCTAATCAGAGCTGTCCAAAAGTAGAATAGATGTAGTAACCAGCTGCCCCAGGAGGTAATGAGCTCCCCATCTATGAAGGTCCACTTACTTATAAAGGTTATTCCTCTTTAGGTTGGACTGCATGACCTCTGAGTTCCCTTCTAACATGGAGATTCTGTGATTCTATAATCAGAGGCAGCAATACTTTTCAAAGAGTTGGAAGGAAAGCCCCATCTTTGTCCATTAAACGTGAGCTCCTTGAGGGCAGGACTGTCCTTTGCCTTTCTTTGCATCTTCAGCATTTAACACAATGCCTGGCACACAGTAGGTGCTTAATAAATGCATATTGACTGATTGAGTTACCTAGGAGCACATTTCTATTCCTCCCAAGAGCCTTTAGGAGGGGAAGTGGAGCAGGATTGGTGGAGTCCTGAGTGATGTCAAGGGTGAGAGGAGTGTAAAGTCAGAATTGAGCAGTTTTCCACCACTGCTTCTCCCCTCTTCTGCTTCAGAAAAATTGAGGGAATTTCCCGAATTCTTGGTAGGTCTTGGTAGGAAGAGTCATAACTAACATTTTTTTTGTCTTTTTGGAGGGGGAAAGGCAGGGCAATTGGGGTTGACTTGCCCAGTGCCACACAGCTAGTAAATGTTAAGTGTCTGGGGTCGGATTTGAACTCAGGTCCTCCTGACTCCAGGGCCAGTACTCTATTCACTTCGACACCTAGCTGCCCCTAACAACTTTTTTTAAAATCTGGGATAAGTGTTGACAGAAAGAAGAGGCTCACTGCAGGGTCATATGATCATAGACTTACCTTAAAATTCATCTAGTTCACTCTCTCCCCTCATTTTACAGCTGAGGAAACTGAGTCTCAGAGAATTATGCTTTCAAGGTCATTCAAATAGGAAAAGGCAGAATGAGGAACTGAATTCAGATCTGCTAACTCCTAAACCAATGCTTTATATATACTGTAATAATAATAGTAGCTAGCATTTATATAGTCCCTACTGTGTGCCAGGTCCTGGGTTAAGTACCTTGTAAATGCTTTCTCATTTGATATTCACAACAATTTTGGGAAGTATTATTATTATTAAATACTATTATTATTCTCATTTTATAGTTGAGGAAACAGTGACAGAAGTTAAGTGACTTGCTCAAGGTCACACAGCTGGTCAATATCTGAGACCAAATCTGAATTCAGGTCTTCCTGATTCCAAGCCTAGCTCTTTAATCCACCACATCACCTAACTACAGGTGCCATGTTATGTTATAGTGGAATCATTTTTCAGCTGTGTCTGATTCTTTGAGACCCCATTTGGGTTTTTTTTTTGGCAAAGATTCTGGAGTAGTTTTCCATTTCCTTCTCCAGCTCATTTTTATAGATGAGGAAAGTGAGGCAAAGAGGGTTAAATGATTGACCCAGTGTCAAATAACTCATATATGTCTGAGGACAGGTTTGAACTCATGACGATGAATCTTCCTGATTCAAAGATTCCAAGCTCAGAGCTCTATCCACTGGACAACCTCGAGTTGGGAGATGGTGGGGGGCAGGGAGCAGGGGGCAGAGGAAGCATAAGAGGAAGCAAACTCCAGGACACTGTAAGGTTTCTACATGGTTTAAGGATTAGTCACCATGGTGGAGAAGGGTGGGCAAGGACTGGGAGTGTGCATCCTGAGACACCGTCTAGTTTCTTGGTTGTTCCATCTATGAAATGTAACTTTAGTGATGGAGGGAGAAGCAAGGAAGATGCTGCTCATCTGGGGAAGTGGGTGGAGGAATCAAGGAATGATGCCAGCAAGGTGCCCTCTAAATCTTCCACCATCAGGCAAAGCTGTCCTGCCCTAGTGGGACCCCTCTGCGACAGGACAAAGGTAAACAAGTCCATCCTTTCTCTGAGGTGGGATTTCTTCATCTGACCTTGAGATCAAAAGATCATAGTGTTACAGCTGAAAGAGATCCAGGAAGCCATCTAGTCCACCCTCATCATTTCACAAATCAGGGAACTGAGACCCAGAGAAGGTTAAATCACTTTTTCAAGGTCATACAGAAGAAGCAAGAAAGGATTTGAACTCAGGTCCTCGGACACCAAATATGGACTCTTTTCACTGCACCAAGGTGACTTAAATACTGGACTTCCTCTCCCTCCCCGCAACGGATATCTGCAGAGTATTCCCCCCCAGGGTCTCTGTTTCTCAGCCCAGGCAAGCTCAAGGGCTGCCCTGCCCGCTTGGGTAACTGCCATATGTTCTAGACAGTTTATTGCCATGCTGTTGTAAGCCAGAAGGGCTGTTTGGGAAAGGGTACTCAGTCAAAGCTGTGTTTATATACACCAGGGCAGGCGTATTTTTATTATGCATAATTATACAATTCTTAATGTACAGACATCGCAAGCCATTTTTCCTGTCTTTGGTGGGGAGGCAGTAAGTGCATGCGTTCATGGGGGGTGGGGTGGATTGAGGCTCATCTCCCCATTACTCTGAGAGCTCTGAGACACAACACATGCTCCTTTCTAATATATGACAGTTTGTGTGCGCTCTCTAACGGAGAAGAGCTAATTCTTCCAAGGGGACCTGGGGATATGAGCAACAGCCGTGCGGACGTGGAAATGTTGCCGATCAAAATGTTAAGTCCCATCTCTTCCTCTCTCTGTCTCTGAGCTTTAGTCCTGCTTCTTTTTCCTCTAGCTCCATTTGCCCCAAAGACAATTTCCAATCCTGCCTGCATTAGAATTCTGGGCTCCTGGTCTCCCTCTATTCATCTATTTCCAATTCTCCTCTTTGAAACTGTATATAGGAAAGCTTTGTAGACCCTGATTAATGGGGGGCCAAGAGTGCCTAGAGCTAGCTGCCTGACTCCTAAGACCCAGTATAGCAATTCACAAGTTTCTCTTAGAGCTCAGATTAGACTGTGTAGGGCAATATGACCTTTGAGTAATGACTTTTGTTTTCATTGAGATTTGCTTATTATTTGCATGATTCCCCCACAACTCTCAACATTCCCAAACCTAGAATTACCTTATGCTCACTTACACTCTCCAGCTATGTGCTATTTATAAATCTTTTCTCTCCAAGGCTGCCAAACAATGTTAAGAGTTGCAAACAGGGTTGTGCCGTTAAACTTTTAACAACTGGCTCCCCAGGGGAAAAAAAATCTTATTGATACACTTTTAAATTTAATCTACATTATTAATATTTTCTTCATCACTTGCTTAAATCTAGAAATCAACAACATAGTAAATCAAACTCTAATTTGCAGATTTTAAAAATAATGTTTGGGTTTTTTTTTTGGAGGGGGGAAGGCAGGGCAATTGGGGTTAAGTGGCTTGCCCAAGGTCACATGGCTAGTAAGTGTTAAGTATCTGAGGTCGGATTTGAATTCAAGTCCTCTGCCTCCAAGTTCACTACTATCTCCTATACCACATTGCTTCCATCCTTTGGATGGTATCGATCCCATCAAAGGGCTGCCTGGGTAACATGCAAAACACTAAAAAAAACCCCACAAAAACCTCAAATTTGGCTTTAGACACTTATTAGCCAGGCTAGTCATTTAATCTCTGTTAGCTCTGGTTTCTTCACTTGTAAACACAACAATAACAGCAGCTACCTAGCGGGGTTGCGGGGAGGATCAGATGAAACCCTATTTGTCAAGCCTTCAGCCCAGTGCCTGGCACAGAGCAAAAGCCATGTGAACCTTAATCATTACTGTTGTTATTATTGTTATTTTTTAGTATTGGCCTGAGCCCCTTTAGCCCCCAAGACTAGATGTGGCTACTCAGGAGAGAGTGGAAAGGGGCCAGGCTGTGATGAACTACATAATAATGATTAATATTTATATGCTGCTTGAAGGGTTGCAATTTACTTTCCATGTATTTGCATATATTATCTCATCTGATCCTCACATCAAGCCTGTGAGGCAATAGCAATCCTGCTATTACTATCTGAGTTTTACTGATGGGGAAACTGAGGCTGAGAAATACGGCAAGGTTTGCCCTCAGGACCCCAGGCTAGGCTAGCACTCTATCCACTATACCACCCAGAAGCCTCAAGAGCAAAGATTCACCAGCTACAATGCCTATTCACAACCATCACCCTCCAGATATCTGGGCTTTATCATATTCTCTGATACTGATCCCTTTGGAAACTAAGTCCTTTGGGCTGCTAGACTTTGTCCCCAATCTTGCTACCACACCCTCTGAGTCTGGACATTTTCATCCTCCCTAAAGGTAAACTCCACAATCTCCTTTGCCTTCTACTATTGCATTCTACTATTCCCTGCATAATGCAGGGAAAGCTAGGTGGTGCAGCAGATAGAGTGCCAGGCCTGGAGTCAGGAAGGCCTGGGTTCAAATCCAGCCTGAGACACTTATTAGCTGTATGGCCCTGGGCAAATCACTTAACCGCCTTTTGCCTCAGTTTCCTTATCTGTAAAATGAGTTAGAGAAGGAAATGACAAACCATGCCAATATCTTTGCCAAGAAAACCTTAAATAAAGTCAGGAAGAGTCATACACAACTGCAATGACTACATGGCATTATAATGTAAGCTCCCTGAGGGCAGGGTCTGACTTCCTTTTGTATTTGAATCCCCACATGCTCAGGGTCTGACCATACCAAGTGCTTACTAAATGTTTTTCATTCATTCATTCATGCACACATACATGCTAGCATTCATGCCTAGAAGGATATATTTGCTTCTTAGAATTTTGTAATTTCAAATGCCATCCTTCCTCTGTAGAATGCAAATGGATTGATGCTGTTTGCTAGAAAATATATCAAAGTATGCACACATTTAGGCATAGCTATATTAACAACTGAAGCCTTTTCCTTCCGTGTTAGGATTCTTATGTATTGAAAATTGATTCTCCTCTCTCCTTTAGAATAGGAGTTGTAGAAAAAGCTATAAACACCTCCATGAGAGGGCCTCACTTGGAGGAACAGGCCAAGGCCATTTTCTTGGCAGTGGCCAAGAAATTCAGATGGGAAAATGCATGTCCACATAACAGAATCTCAGAATTTGAGAATTAATAGGGGCCTCAGTGGTGATTTAGTTCAACAGATACATGAAAGGAATCCTCCTAGTAGAACTCCCACAAGTGGTCATTCCACCTCTTCTTGAAGACCTCTAAATAGTAGGAGCTCACTGTCTCCTGAGTCAGCCCTTTCCATTTTTGGACAGCTCTAAATGATAGAAAGTTTTTCCTGACATCAATGCTAGATTTACCTCTTAGCGTCTTCCCCTTATTGTTCCTGATCTTGCCCTCTGTGGCCAAAGAACAAGTCTCTGCCATATGACAATCCTTCAGATTCTTGAAGACAGTTATCAGGCTCTCCCTGAATTTTCTCCCCTCTAGTTCTATCCTCTTATGACATGAGTTCTGGGCCCTTTAACCTCTGGGGGTGCCCTCTTTCATACATGTCAGTTGTCCTGACCTTTTTCTTGCTCATCTGGATGCAGATGGCTCTGGGGAAGAGAGTGAAGCTGATGAGTTTGCACAAGCCTCCCTTGCTTAAATCCAATTCACTTGCAAGTCATGACACCACCTTCCTGCTGTCATGGTCCTCTTTGAGACCAAAGGACAAACAACAACAACACACTCTTCAACCTATTAATGTCTCTCTTAAATTGTGGTCTGCAGAACAGAACACAATACTGCAGAAGAAGTCTGACAAATACTGAGTACAGTCTCAATGATCACCTCCGTATTCTTAAAAGTTATGTCTGTCTTAAGGCAGCTAGGTATTCCTGGAGTCAGGAAGACCTGAGTTCAAATCCAATCTCAGACACTTACTAGCTGTATGACCCTGGGTAAGTCACTTAACCTCCATCTGCCTGAGTTTCCTCAACTGTAAAATTGAGATAATAACAGCACTGTAGGGTCTGGCATTCCCCCACCTAGGGAATTCTGTACCTCCCTCCCAAAAGAGTGGGACAAGTTTGATACCAAAGGAAGAGGCCAAAGAGCTTCAGATTGAGCATAAGTAGTAGTGTAATTAATTGGATACTTACGTTGGGGCAGTATGATAGAGCCCACCAAGAGTTTGATAGTCATCAGTCTGAGGCAGTGGCCAGGCTACAGGTTGGATCCCCTCAAAGACCCCAGGAAAGCCCAGTGGTAATTATTGTAATCAGACTAAAAGAGGAGGAGCAATAGAGTCCATTACTATTGATTGGTGGATATTTGGGGTTTCTGCTTAGTAATGAGCTCATTTCCAAGCTTGGCCATTAAGTCAATGTTGATGAGTAAGTGCCCAAACAAGACAGCGTACTGGTCATGTACTCTGGTCATGAACTGGTCACTGTGTCCATGTTATGGCTTTCATCGGTCACAGTATCTAAGTTATGACTCAGTATCTAAATGATCATTTTTAACAGATCACCATGTCCAGACTTCCACCTTTCATAGACTTTAAGTTTATGGCTTTCACTTCTTGCTGTGTATTATGGCTTTCACCATTTGGGACCCCACAAGCACCTTCAGGACTATGGTGAGGATCAAATGAGAGTGTTTATAAAGCACTTAACATCATGCACGGGCCAGAGAAGACACTGTGTAAATGCTTATTCCCTCCCCTCTTCCCCTTCTTAATGCAGTCTAAGATTATATTAGCTTTCTTTGGGCTTCTATGACATACCGCTGACTTATGTTGGACTTCTAGTCTCCTAAAACCTGCAGATGTTTTGTCTAAATACAGCTCCCCACCATCTTGTACTTGTGAAATTGTTTATGCTACAGTCCACGACTTTATTTACAGTTATCCTATTCTGGTAGTAGCAACATTTGTCCCTCACAGCCTAGGCTAGTTTTCCTCTAAAAGGTAATGAAATCATTCTCCACATTTAATTGGCCTGAGGGACTAAGGTTTTAACTGTTGACCATTAATGAATGAAGAGTTAGAGGATCCGCAGGCTTGATACATCCTGCCAATTGATTGTGTCAGTATGGCAGCTGTGGAGGCATGGGGACTATTTCCCATCATATCAATAATGCTGCATGATTACCCAATATCCTTTCCATGTTATTGCTACTAAACTTTTTGTTAAATGTTAGTTGTTCTGTAAGTATCTCATCTTATTCTCCTGTCTGACCCAGAATACTTAGTATAGCTTGGAAGGATTGGATCAAAATGACCAGTTAGCTTGAATGACCTTCATGCTTGAAATGGGTGGATGATGAGCCCATGATGACTTGACTGCTTGATGTGAGTTCCTTGCCCCTTGTGATGGTTGTGCTGCTGGCTAAATAACATGAATCCTTTCAATGTGACAGGGCAGGAGCCCTCACAGACTGATTGGGCTTAGAAATCAAAGTCTTCGGGTTTATCTATTAACTCGAGACAAATGTGAATGAATGGACACTAGGTCTTAAGATCTGTGAAATGTTATTTGGAATTTATATAATTGTATTGGAGGATGTGGTAGGATGAGGGTCTTCTCCTAAGGCAGGCTAGGCTAGTTTTTGCTTAAAAGGTATTGGAAGGGGCAGCTTGGTGGTGCAATGGATAGGGTACTGGGCTTAGAGTCAGAAGGACCTGCATTCAAATGTGGCCTCACACACTTGTTAGCTGTGTGACCTTAGGCAAGTCACTTAAACCCAGTTGCCTCCAAAAGAAAAAAAGGTATTGGAATCTTCCTCAAGATCAAGATACCTAAAGCTTGAACGACTAAAGCAACTTCCTGGTGCCTTAAGTACAAAATTCTAGGTATATAAAGAATCAGAAGTTCTTTCTTTCACACTGGTATACCACCATGACAAATAGGGATAGGGAAACCATTTCCGACTGAATCAATGCTATTTCCTTGCTGAATATCCTTTTCATGATATGACTAAGCAAACTTCCTTTTGGTAGCTTAGAATGTCTATGAGTGTCTCATTTTATTCCAAGTCTGAATCCAAACCTGCATCAGGACAAGCCTACATTTATTTATAGGGGTAGCTAGGTGGCACAGTGGATAGAGTGCCAGGCCTGGAGTCAGGAAGACATCTCTTCCTGAGTTCAAATCTGGCCTTAGACACGTATTAGCTGTGTGATCTTGGGCAAGTCATTTTACCCTGTTTGCCTCAGTTTCCTCATCTGTCAAGTGATCTGGAGAAGGAAATTGCAAACCATTCCAGGATCTTTGCCAAGAAAACCCCAAATGGTGTCTACAAAGAGTCGGACATGGCTGAACAACAAAGACAACACTTATCAATAGTTGACAGGATTGGATCAGAATGTAGTTTTTGTGGATACAGTGGGAAAAGGCAGATATGAAGGTAGTAGAGCCTTGGGTGATTGAATAGCCCCATATGGAAGCCTGGTATTCTGTGACTGCTGAAGATGAACTCTCTCTAAAGATCCTGGTGGTTGCTAAAGAAAAGTGATATAAAGGAACAGCTTAGATAATGCCAGGAGAAGGCTTCCCTGGTTATTGTTAATAGTCCTAGGAAAGCTAGATTGCTAGCATAAGGTAAATAAATGCAATAAACCATCACTGAATGTTTAGCAACTAGAGACAGACAGTTCCATCTGCCTTGGTTTTGTTTTTGTTTTTGTTTTTTTGGGCTATGCCCTAAAGGCTGAATGGAAGCTTATGGATTTATTAACAGCATAAGTAAAAAGGAACCAAGATCGGCAGGCTCCAGGCAAGTAAAGTTTGTCACAACCTAGCAGTCATGTGGGGAAATTTGTTTAGAGCTACTGAGATCAGGGGTTATAAGGCTATAAGAGAATGAGAGGAACAAGGATGAAAACTAGGAATCTTCCCCCATACTATTAGAGTCTTAGGCTTACCCTGTTATGACCTATGTAGTGGGGTCTGAGGGTGGGTAGACTTTTGCAATCAAGGAACTTGGGAGGTTATAGGAAAATTTAGGTTCCTGCGAACCTAAAAAGAAGGTAGAATGATGGTAAATGAGACAGTAGTCAAAATAATGGGCAAAGTTTGGCAGAATTCCAGCTTGGTAAGTTCACAGATTTATTTTTGTGAACCAGTTGAATTAGTCAGTGAGCCTGGTTGGGGGCCATCCTTTATTGCTTGTTTGGATGGCTAAGATGGGGAATTGTATATATTTGGCTCCATGAAGCTGCCAGGTTCCTGATTGGAGTTTGTAAGAGAGGGGATGAAATTCCTAAAAGAGATGGATTTGGTAGACCGAATATACGCTGCCTGCCTTTGGGACAATTAGATTCCTTCCTTGTGGGTGGAATATCACCTGAGTAGTGTCAGGTTTTAGCCAGGGCCTCTCCTGACACATCACTATACAGGCATGGTGGACTGATGAAATTTCAGAGGGAGATTGGAGCAGTCCACAAGTGGCCCTTTGGGCAAACATTTGTCTGGTCCACTGCTGCAGAGGAGGTGAGCCAGGAACCAGGCCTGTGCCCCTAGCTTCCTAGCTGGAGGGAAAGGGCAGGTAGCTCTATAAGTATTGTTTTATATCTAGTCTTCAAGAAGAGTGCTAGGCTAGAATTATTTATATCTAACTCCTCTCATCTCCCTGCTCTAGGGTTATCCTTCTGAATTCTGAAGGAAAGGGAGGTCCCTGTTTGCTCTAAAGAAAAAAGGTACCCCCTTCAGATTACACTCTCTTAGCTCTTTCTCAATAAGCATTGGTTACATAAAAGACCATCAAGGTGCAGCTAGGTGGTGCAGTGAATAGAGCACTGACCCTGGAGTCAGGAGGACCTGAGTTAAAATCTGGCCTCAGACACTTAATACTTATTAGCTGTGTGACCTTGGGCAAGCCACTTAACCCCAATTTCCCTCCAAAAAGGGAAAAAAAAGACCATCACAATAGTGAATACCTGGCAAATTCATTTATCCTAACAAAGTGGCAATCAGAAAATTTATACAGATTAGACTATACCAAGGAATATACAAGATTGAGTAAGCTATGTAACTGAGAGCAAGATAAAACATTAGACAAAACCAGGAGAGAACACTCTCACTCAGAGAAGGTGCAATCTAGAAGTCTCTAGAATTCTAAGCAAGTCCAGAGACATGATGGGGCTGGCTTCTCATGATGTGTGCTATTTCCAAGTCTCCACCTATCTATCTCGATTATGGGCTAGCACCCATTTAATAGATTCCTTATGCAGTTTTACATTACAGTCAGCATTCTCTCCACCAATCTGAAGTTACATATACTTCCACATGCACAGTACTATTAATGTCCCAGTCTTGGTTGGAAGTCAGGTTAGATTCTCTATGGTAACTAACTTGGACAGGGTATTCCAAAAGTCTTATTGCAGTTTTAAACTTTTGTAGCTTAAATTAATTACTATACTAATTTGGAAAGTCAACAATTGGCCAAGAAAGTGACATATGAGAATGGGATGTGGATTTCTGGACCATGGTTTGAAATTCAAGGATGGAAGATTTTAAGCTTTTGTAACCTAAAACTGCACCAAGACTTTTGAGACATCTTGTAAACATCCTTCTCCCTCTCCCTTTGTTGTTTTTAGAGTAAAGTCATTTTGATTAGGTTTTCAAGACATCCTGCAAATGCATTCTAAACAGCCTTTGTTAGGGGTGCTCCTTCTCTGGCCAGGAATCTGCCATCCTTATATTTCAAGCCATGGTCCAGAAATCTAAATCCCATTTTCACACATCACTTTTTTGGCCAGTTGTTGACTTCCTAAATTAATTTTTCTCTTCTGCATTCCTTGTCTTCAGTCAGCAACAATGAGACAAACACAACTGGTGCCCATATGGTCTGAAGTTTCTTGTCCAAGATTTCATAATCACTGGCAATATTTTTTAAAAAAGTTTTCTTCTGGCAGTGTCATTTGTATCTATGTGAAAAGCCAGAAGTATGTAGTTGTCATCTGTTTTGATAAGTCTTGGGAGTTTCTCTGTTATGTCTTGGATACATGCTCTGAGAGACAATAGACTTCTCTGTTGTTCTTACTATGTCAACAAAACTTCCTCTGTATCCTTGATAATCACAGATAATTACAAAGTACTACTGCTACTGTTTGTTTTTTTTCTCTGACCCTTACTGGATGATCTTTCCACCTTCTATGAGTCTATATATTATTCTTTAAAATGGAGGCTATATATTATTCTTTAAAATGTGCTGGCTAAATATCCTGGACTCAGGCTGGCTATGTCCCCTTTTCAGGGCTCCAGAGTACCCTTGATGGTTTGCAGGAAGTTTCTTCTCTGCGGCCATTGGTTTGAGTGCCTGTCATTTGGGTTCCCCCTACTTCTGGGGGCCTGTGATTAGCATTCCCTTTCCTTTTATTTCCTCATTTTTATACTGTGTATGTATTTGTTTTTAAGTGTATTTCTTGTAATCAACAGATTGTGGGATTTTATTTTCTTATCCAATCTGTCACTCTTTTTTTGTTTGTTTTATTGGATTGTTTCATCTATTTGCATTTAAAGTTATGAAGATTAGATTTAGAATTTCTTTCATTTGTTTTTAATATTTTTCCCCCTCCAAATTAGAATTTCCCCCTCTCCCCCATTCCTCTGCATATGCAGTATTCTTTGTTTCCTCAGTTATTTTAGTTTAATCTACTTTAAGGCAACCCTATTCCCACCAATTCTCTTCCTCTCATCTTTGGCATCCCTCCCTTCACTTGTTACCCTTTTCTCTAGTTTTGATTTTTGCTTAACTTATTAATTTCTTTATGTGGTTATTTTATTCTTCTCTACTTCACCTCCCTCCAATTAAGTAGTCAAATAAAATCATCCTTATTCTCCTTCCTTTCAACTTGTTTTGTTCATTAACTTTTAACATTTCATTTTCTGTGCCTTCTCTCTCTCTCTCTCTCTCTCTCTCTCTCTCTCTCTCTCTCTCTCTGTCTCTCTCTCTGTCTCTCTCTCTCTGTCTCTCTCTCTGTCTCTCTCTGTCTCTCTGTCTCTCTGTCTCTCTCTCTCTCTGTCTCTCTCTCTCTCTCTCTCTCTCTGTCTCTTTCTCTCTCTCTCTCTTTATCTTTTTGGAAGCAAGGCAATTGGGGGCAAGTGACTTGCCAAGGTCACACAGCTAGTAAGAGTCAAGTGTCTGAGGCAAAATTTAAACTCAGGTCCTCCTGACTCCAGGGCTGGTGCTCTATTCACTGTGCTACCTAGCTGCACCATTCTGTGCCTTTTCTAAAAAAAAAAATGTTCTCTTTCAGTCTATTCTAGACTTTTTATTTCTTCATTCATGCCCTTTATACTTCTTTCATCCTTATTTAGTCTCTGTATCCTGCATGGAATCCAAGCTTCTAATAAGGTATCTTCTAAACAATTCTTTTGTTGTTGTCTTGCAGATCTTGCTCCCCTAGTTTCCTTTTTCTGTTGGGTCTCATTCATAGAAATAACAACTATTGAAGTCCATGAAGAGAAATATAGATGGCAATGGCCCCATGATAGGAATTTTCCTACACCCCTTATTTTGTAGTTCATTATTAACTTTTGCCCTTCTGATGGTCATTTCCTCACCATTTATCTTGAAATCTCTTACACAGATCCATACTTTCCCACTCTTGGGGGTGTCAGTTACCCCCAGTAGCTCTAATTCTCCTACTCCTGAGGAGGATAAGTTGCCACTCCAAGCGCCACATCCCTGTCTGTAGCTTATACCCATTGTAAGGCCCCTTATCTCCCTTCATAGAATATCTTTCTTCCTCCATAGGAACATTCATCAGTGGTACCCTCTGCCTCTAATGAAACAAGATTTCACTCTTTCTCTCCCCCACAATTTTCAATCCTTCCCTTTGCCTCCTTACCCATTTTCCTATAGGCTCTGTTTTTCCTGAGAGACTACAGGAGTTCTTTTCACTTTATTATTAACCTTTGACTTGATTAGGGTGTTTCAGGGATTCCACTCTATCTTCTTTCTCCCCTAACTTCTACCCCTTCCATTCTGTAATTTACTCTCCATCTGCCCATCTGTCTGTCTGTCTGTCTCTCTCACACATCCATCAATTAACTTGTGGTAGGATATGAGATTTAGTCTACGATATTTCAGGCTTGTTTCTTCACTTTCACTTCTTTTTTTTGTGATTCTTTAAAAAATTTTTTTTTAGGCGGAGCCAAGATGGAGGAGTAGAAACAGCTCGTCCAAGCCTCTCTGCCCCCAGATTCTCCACAAACTATGTAAAAAAGGACTCTGAAAATCTTCTGGAGCCCCAGCACCCACAGAACGACACAGAGAAGCTAACCTCCCGCTGAGGACAGCCCAGCACCCTGCAGGAAGGACCAGCGCAGTGGTCTGGGAGCCGGCAGTGCGCAGAGCACAGGAGCCGAGCCGAGCCCAGGTCCACGTGAGCCGAGGTTTTAGCCCCAGGGCGGCAGGGCCAGCAGCCGGCTGGAGGAACCCCAGAACACCAGGAACTGTGGAGACGCCAGAATTATCAACATAGACTTGCCTAGGACAAAGTAAGAGGTTAGTGTCCTATGGACTTTGGGACCTGTATTTGGGGAATGCGTCAGCTCCCTCCCCTGGGGGCTAGAAGCCGCTGAGGAGACATGCCATTTTGTAGTTTTCAGAGGCATTTCTGGCTCCCAGCCTACAAATCGTGGGGAGATCCAGCGATCAGTCTTGGGGGTAATCGCTCTTGCTTTAACCTCCCTGGATCTGGATTGTGATCTAGGGTGGAAGTTGTGGGTGGGTTTACAGCTTGCCAGAAACGGAAGTTGCCCCCCACACGTTTGGGACGAAAATTCCTCTATCTGGCCTTAAAGCCATAGTGTGGCAACAAGCCCAAAAGTCAAGTAATTAAGTGGCAACATGCCAAGGCAAAGGAAACAGAAAAATGCAACCCTAGACTCCTATTTTGGGGGCATAGAGCGGGGAAAGGACTGTGAGGTCAGAAGTCCTGCTCCAAAAGCCCCAGGGGAAAGCATGAGTGGGTTGCAGGCCATAGAGGACCTTAAGAAGGACTTTAAAAATCAAATAAGAGAAGTGGAGGAAAAATTGGAAAGAGAAATGAGAAGGATGCAGGAAAAGTATGAAATGAGGGTCAACAGCCTGACTGAGAAAACAACACCTTAAAAAATAGACTAACTCAAATGGCAAAGGAGGCCCAAAAGGGCAATGAGGAGAAGAATGCCTTAAAAAGTCGAATTTGCCAGATGGAAAAAGAATCTCAAAAAGTTCACTGAGGAGATTCATTCCTTCAGAGTTAGACTGGAGCAAATGGAAGCTAATGACTTTATGAGAAATCAAGATGCTGTTAAGCAGATCCAAACAAATGAAAGATTAGAAGGCAATGTGAAATATCTCATGGGAAAAACCATTGACCTGGAAAATAGATCCAGGAGAGACAATTTAAAAATTATTGGACTACCTGAAAGCCATGATCAAAGAAAGAACCTAGAAATCACCCTTCAAGAAATTCTCAAGGAAAATTGCCCTGATGTTTAGATCCAGAGGGCAAAATAGAGGTTGAAAGAATCCACTGATCACCTCCTGAAAAGATCCCAAAAAGAAAACTCCCAGGAATATTATAGCCAGGTTCCAGAATCCCCAGATCAAGGAGAAAATACTACAAGCAGCCAGGAAGAAACAATTTCAATATTGTGGAAACACAATCAGAATAGCCCAGGACCTGGCAGCTTCTGCACTGAGGGATCGAAGGGCATGGAATATGATATTCCAGAGGGCAAAAGAACTGAGAATGAACCCAAGGGTCACCTACCCAGCAAAACTGAGTATTTTGTTTCAGGGGAAAATATGGTCATTCAGTGGAATAGAGGACTTTCAAGCATTCTTGAGGAAAAACCAGAGTTGAATAGAAAATTTGACATCCAGACGCAAGAAGTAAGAGATGCCTGAGAAGGTAATCAGGGAAAAGAAATCTAAAGGAACTTATCAAAGTTGAACTATGTACATTCCTATATGGAAAAGCAATATCTGTGACTGATGATATCTTTCCCACTATGAAAATAATGGAAGGGGGTGTGGTCATACGAATACATATGTGAATGTGTGTGTATATGGTTACAGTTATATATGGATAGAGGGTATAGGTTGATTTTGTTGGGAAGGGAGAGTACTCAAGGGATGAAATTATGAGGTGAGAGAGGAAAGTGGCAAGAGGAGATGGGGAGAGACATGGTAGGGTAAACTATCTCATGTAGGGGAAGTGGGTGCAAAGGAGGGGGAGAATAAGGAAGGCTAAAAAGGCAAAACCACATTCACATTGAATTTGGTTGAGGGAGAAAATGACATACATACTAAATGGGATATCTCAACCTGCAGCAGGATAGGGGGAAGGGGGATGAGAGGAGGGATGATGGATGGGAGGGCATCCTTGGGGTGAGGGAGGTTGGAAGTACCCACTATAGAAGAGGGACAGGATCATGTAGGGAATGGACCAGGTCGGGGGTGGGATGAGTGGGAGGGAATTATAAGCAGCCTTGTACAATATATCTACCATGATAATGTTTTGCATAGCTAGACATGTACAACATATACTGAATTACTTATATCCCAAGAAGGAATGGGTGACAAGGGAGGAAGGAAATGGATCTGAAATTCAAGGTCATAACATTAAATGTTTCAAATATATATATAAATACTATTAAAAAAAATGAGCAAGATAAAAGGAAAGTAAAAAAGCAAAAAAAAAAAAATTTTTTTTAAAATTAATTTAGAACACAAATACATAAAGACAAAACCAGAACACTTCCATGGATACAGTACAACATAAAGAAGGATTAAATATAAAACTACAAATTTCCATTTCACATTGTTTACTTTTTTTTTTAAAACTATGTAATAAATACCACACGTGGTTTTCAATGCTACCCTGATTTTCTGTGCTTCCTTCTAAGTTTTCATTTGTTCTCTGCTGTGCACTTTTGATGAGGTATGGGCTCTGGGAGCCCCTCAGCTCTCCTTGAATCCTTGAGGTACAGGCTCTGGGAACCTCCCTTGGACTCTTGATTAAATCATCCCATTTGATGAGGCATTTGCATGAGGCAGTAAGCCTTACATTGTTGCTGATCCCAAGCCTCAGTTACTAGACTTCCCACCCTCTGTTACTAGACTTTCCACATATCAAAATATGGATCCATCCTTGAACTGGCCTAGCCCACCACTGTCTCTAGTCTCCAGCTACTTCCCACCCTTAATCACTCATTGACCTCATTAACTCCTCCTAAAGACCCTCCCCAAACTCTTCCTCTGGACTGCCCCTGGATTCCTCCCACAATCTTCTGTATATAAGACCCCATCTCACACTATACAAGTGTGAGAGTACCATAGAATGCCATAGAATAGTGAGAGTGCCATACCCACTAAGAGGGTTAGGGTTGTTCTGGAGACCTCAAAATAATAACATGCCAGGTCCTGCCGAATAAATTTGACTCAAGTCTTCTCAGCCAAAGAAAAGTAAAATTTATTAAAAGTTCTGCTTGCATTAGACACAGAGTAAGTCTGTGCTAGGTCCTTCTATGGCACTCTCTCTATTCTATAGCATTCTATGGCACTCTCACAAACATGAGGACAAGACAGGGTCTTATATATAGAAGGTTGTAGGAGGAATCTAGGGAAAGAGTTTAGGGGGGGTCTTCAGGAGGAGTTAATGAGGTCAATGAGTGATTAAGGGTGGGAAGCCACCTGGAGACCACAAACAATGGTGGGCTAGGCCAGTTCAAGGGTGGGAAGTCTAATAACACACTTGCCTCATCAAATGGGATGATTTAATCAACAGTCCAAGGGACGTTCCCAGAACCTGTAACTCAAGGACTCAAGGAGAGTTTGAGGGAGCTCCCAGAGCCCATACCTCATCATTTAAATTTTTTTTCTCCCTACCTCTCCACTCCACACCAGAGAAGGCTATAATTAGACACAGATATGTATATGTATGTGTGTGTGTATATATATATATATATATATATATATTTATGTATGTATATGTATAAAAGTAAGCACGAGCAGCTTTCCAGAGAACTGCTGCTGTGAATGGCTTCAAGGTTTTGATTACATAGTATAGTGAACTCTCAATTTATTCAGTAACAAACTAAGACAAAACATTGACAGAAATCAAAGTACAACATTCACAATGTTATAGCATAACCAGTTGTCACTAAAATGGCCACATAGTTTTAAACAAAATACAATCATTCAGTAAGTCCTTAACTCAATCATCCTTAAGGAGGCTTGCCTCCTTAATGGACACAAAGTACAAGGGTCAAAGTTCTCCACCCCTAGGTTACATTGTCTTAATCTCTCAGTCAAAAAGTTTTCTTTCTTCTTAATTGGAGATTAAGATTCCAATCATCCTTTATTTAATCATCCTGAAGAGATAAGGGTACAGAGTACAAAGTTCTCCCACCCCTAGGCCACAGTAAATCATGATCTTCTTGGTTTGCATTAAATACCCAAGGAGAGGTCTTTTCATCTTGACTGGAGGCAGTCTCTCTGATTCCATGGTTCCTATTCCATGGGTCCCAGCTCCTACCTAAATCTACCCAACTGTCACCTGGATTAAAGGGCAGGCAGCTTTCAGTTCCTTGTCCAGATCCTTGTTCAGTTCTTCATCCAGTTCCTTATCTAGTTTCCATTCCATATTGAAGCTCACAGTGTCCAGTCCACCTCAAGTCCTTCACAGTTCTTGTTCCTGAGAAAACAAAGCTCAAAAGAGCCACAATGACACTCATATACATTGCCAGCACCATCATCTCTTCACTATCTGTCTGCCTATGGAATCAACACAGATCCACCAACAAGGTCTGAGGACTCAATACAAACCCATAAACAAGGTCTGAGAACTCAACACAAATCTCAGTATAGTCCCAGAACCTCCAAAACCTCCTCCAGGACTTTTGTAAACAGGCAACAAGAAAATCCTATTTTAGGGATTCCAGTAAGGTCCCAGGGCTTCTGTACAAAGTATCACAAACAAAAATCAACACAGACAGAAAAGACAGAGCACTGGCTACCACAAAGTTCCACTTCAAAATTCTGCTCTCTTCCAGCCTGGGCTTCTCCTTATATATGGTCATTAAGCTCCTCCCTGTTCTGCTCCTTCCTGTTGCATCAGTAATGGGGGTTCACAAGTTCTATTTCTTAACAAAAGATTTGATATAATCATGGGCAAAGCTTAAACTGAAACAAGGTGCTAACTTTTGTTTGCCATTACAATAGGTGTGTATGTGTATATGTATTATATATAAGTAAAACCATATTATACATACCTCTATCAACTCTCTGGAGGTGATTAGCCTCTTCCTTAATAGGTCCTTTGTAGTTGATTTGAATACTTATAATATTCAAAATGACTTAGTTGTTCAAAGTTGTACAATATTGCTGTTACTGTGTACAATGTTCTCTTGGTTCTGTTCATTTCACTCTTCATTTTTTCATGAGAATCTTTCCATGGTATACTAAAATCAACCAGCTCAGCTCAGCATTTTGTATAGCACAAGAGTATTCCATCACAATCATATATGACAGTTTGTTCAGCCATTCCTTAATTGATAGGCATACCCTTAATTTCAGTTTTTTGCCACCACAAAGAGAACTGTTATAAATATTTTAGAACACATATGTTCTTTTCCTTTTTCTCTAATTATTTTGGGAAACAGATCTAATAGTGATATTGCTAGGTTAGATGATATACACAGTTTTATAATTCTTTAGGCATAGTTCTAGACTGATCTCCAGAATGGTTGGATCAGTTTGCAGTTCCACCAATGGTGAATCAGTATTCCAGTCTTTCTGTATCCCTCCAACATCTGTTGCTATGTTCTATCATTTTAGCCAATCTAAAAGGTAGAAAATGGTATCTCAAAGCTGTTTTAATGTACATTTCTGTAATCAATAATTATTTAGAACATATTTTACATGAGTATATATAGTTTTGATTTCTTCATCAAAAAATGACCTATTCATATCCTTTGACCATTTGTCAATTGGGGAATGACTTATATTCTTACACATTTGACAAAGTTCTTTATGTATTTAAGATATGAGATCTTTATCTGAGAAATTGTCTATAAAAATGCCCCCTCCCCAATTTTCTGCTTTCCTTATGATCTTGGCTGATTTCATTTATATAACCCCTTTTATAAAAAAAATTTTTTTTTGGTCTTTATTAATTTGTTTGTTTACTTTTAGTTTACAAGATTCAGTTCCACAATTGATTGAGTTTCGAATTTTCTCTCCCTCCCTCCTCTCCTTCCCCCTGATAATGGCAGCATACAATCAAGTATAGGGTCTGCAAATACTTTCATATTAGACATTAGTCAGGTTATAAAGAAGGATTGTATCAGATGGAATGAACAATGGGAAAGAGGAAACAAAACCAAACAACAAGAAGAAAAAGAGCAGATAGTTTACTTCAATCTGGATCCAAACTCAGTTCTTCTCTGGATGTAGACACCTCTCTCTATCATGAGTTTTTTGGGGTTGACTTATAACCCTGCATTGCTGAGAAGAGTCCATTCTATCAAAGTTGGTCGTCACACATGTGTTGTGTCTGTAATTATGTACAAATTTCTCCTGGTTCTACTCTTCTCACTCAGCATCAGTTGGTATAAGCCTCTCCAGGTAAATATTAAGTCCATCTGCTCCTCATTTCTTATAGCACAATAATATTCCATTACATGCATATACCACAACTTGTTCAGCCATTCCCCAATTGATGGGCACCCCCTTAATTTCCAATTCTTTGCCACCACAAAAAGAGGTGCCATAAATATTTTTGTACAGATGGGTCTTCCTCCCACTTTTATGATCTCTTTGGGATACAATCCTAGAAGTGGTATTGCTGGGTCAAAGGGCATGAAATTATTTATAGCCCTTTGGGCATAATTCCAGATTGCTCTCCAGAATGGTTGGATCAGTTCCCAACTCCACCAGCAATGTATTAGTGTTGCAATTTGTCCACATCCTCTCCAGCATTTGTCATTTTCCTGTTTTGTCATCTTAGCCAATCTGACTGGTGAGATGTGGTACCTCAGAGTTGTTTTGATTTGCATTTCTCTAATCAATAGTGATTTAGGCATTTTTTCATATGCTTATAGATATCTTTAATTTCTTCCTCTGAAAACTGCCTGTTCATATCCTTAGACAATTTATCAGTTGGGGAGTGACTTGTATTCTTATAGATTTGACTCAATTCTCTGTATATTTTAGAAATGAGTCCTTTATCAGAGACATAGGTTGTAAAAATTATTTCCCAATCTTCCACTTCCCTCCTAATCTTGGTTACATTGGCTTTGTTTGTACAGAAGCTTTTCAATGTAATGTAATCAAAATGATCCATTTTGCACATTATAATGTTCTCGAATTCTTGTTTGGTCCTAAAGTCTTCCCCTCTCCACAAATCTGACAGGTAAACTATTCCTTGCTTTCCCAGACTGCTTACAGTATCAGCCTTTATACCTAGATCATGCATCCATTTAGATTTGATTCTGGTATATGGTGTTAGATAATGGTCTATGCCCAGTTTCTGCCATACTATATTCAAGTTTTCCCAGCAGTTTTTGTCAAATAGTGAGTTCTTATCCCAAAAACTGGGGTTATACAACCCCTTTTTAATTTAATGTAATCAAAATTATCCATTTTATACCTTATAATGCTTCCTGTTTCTTGTTTATTCATAAATTATTTGCCTATTCATAAGTCTGAGAGGTAATATTTTCTTGTGATATCTCCATTTATATCTAGATCATGTATCCATTTTGAACTTATCTTGGTGAATAGTCTAAGATATTGGTCTATGCCCAATTCTGCCAGACTGCTTTCCAGCTTTCCTAACCACTTTTACTAAATAATGCATTTTTATACCCAAAGTTTAAATCTTGACATTTGTCAAACATAATGTTACCACAATAATTTGCTACTATGAATCCTATAACTCTATTGCTTCTATTTGAGCTCTGTTTTCACTCTTGTTTTCTTGCATACTTTTAGAAAGAAATTTATTAATTGAAGAAGTCTCTTTCTTTTTATTTTGTTGTTCGTTATTGCCCTTGGTTGCTGTATTTGTTTACCATTCTTATGTATCAGTTGTCTAGGATGTTTGAAAAGCAAATAATTTTTCAGGTCTGTTTTTCTTTCTAGGAATGCTTTAAATAGCTCTTTTTAATTGAATTTCCATCTTTTTCCCCATTAATGATTGAAAAGTATGTCACCTTGGGTTATATTTTGGTATCCTTTGCTCTTTTGAACACATTATTCCATTTTCTCTCTGCAGTTTCTGGTGGGTATAGAATAGTCTGTGTTATTCAAATTTCCTTTCCTTCATATTTGAAGGTCCTTAACCTGGTCACTTGCCGAATTTATTGTTTATCATTGTAATTGTTAAATTTAACTACAATATGTCTTGGAATTTACAGCATAGGTTTCTTTTTTTCCTTTCCTTTTCTGGAGGCAATCTGTGGATTCTTTCAATCAGTACTTTGTTTCTGTGTTCAGATGTTCTGGGCAGTTTTATTGTATTAATTTTTTTTGTATTATGTCTCGCAGGTTTTTTGACTTGTATTCTTCACACACACCCACACACCCACACCCACACCCACACACATCCCATAAATTGCCTTGAAGTATCTTATCATCAGGACCAATATTTTGCTTGCATAAAGATCATATTTGTTTGTGTTTAATATTATTGCCTTTTGCTTTTTGTCTTCTAGATCGTCCTTAATTTCTGTGTATTTGCATTTCTGAACAGTTATTCTTTCTTTTGTTTCTTTGGTTAGACTTGCCATTTGTGGATTCAAATTTTTCTATTCTGCTAATTACTTCTATTTTGCAGACCATAAATTCTGCTTCCACAATACTTATTTCTCTTTTAAACGATTTAGTAATATCCTCCTATGATTTCATGCTCTCTTGTGAATCTACAAGGTCCTCTGTTTCATAAGGCATTGATTCATTTTCCTTTATCTTGAAATATTTATTCATAGATATCTAGACTCTTTTAACTGATCTGGAGGCCATATTCCCCTCTGTTATTAATATCTTCCCTGTTGGTTTATCTTCCTATGCCTGAAGTCTTTAACTGAGTTTTCTCCTCTTGAGATTTCTTACAATTTAATCTCCTTCCCTCCCAACCCTGCAAATTATTGTTCACTTTCTGACTCTTCCCCCTTTGGTGTAGTTTCTCTTGGGGCTAGAATCAGCCTGTCTCAGTCTCTTTCTACAATGTGCAAAACACAAGTCTGAGGCCTCAGTGATGCCTGGGAGGACAGAACTGGTCCCAGATGGATGCTGGACTCTTTCCCTCAGGCTTAGTTGAGTACCACATAGTCACATATATGTCCCACCCTAGTTTCTTTTATTTTTTAGTTCTCTGGCCAAGTTTTGTTGCAGCATAAAGTACTGCTTTGTTAGAATCCTAACCCAAGCAAACTTTTGCTTTTTGTTTTTTTGTTGAAGGGGGTTCTGCCTTTAGGTACGTGACAGCAGGGTTTGGTGGTTGGTGAATAGTGTTGAGTTCTGCTATAAATATTCAGATCAACTTGTGCATCTCTGTTCCCAGAATATGGTGGGTAGTAAGGGAGGGAAAACAGTGACCATGTTAGGTAGGAATTAGGGATTAGCCTGTTAGTTCATAGAATTATTACTTCATTGGAGTTCTTAGTATCCTTTCACCAATGGAGATAGCTCAAATTGCTTTATCTCTTATGCATAATTATTTTGGAGAAATCTGAGAGATCATGAGGATTGGAGAAATTGTCTAATCCTCAATCTTGTTGGTTAAGTGATCTGGAACTCCAGTTTCATTTAACCACTTAACGTCAATTGACTTTTACAAAGAGATATTTACTTCAAAGATATAAAGAACAAATATCAAAACATTTTCCCCAATACTTCAAGACATATCCTCCCTAGAACCACTTTGGTCTCCAGGGGAGTAAGTTGAAAACATAGCTCAGTTTCTGTATAGCATGGATTGTACAAAGTTCACATTCAAAGGTGGCATCTCAACTGTATGAATTCTCCCGTTGCTGGGCTGGGATCCCAAAGGTTATTCCTTTTCTTCCTCTGGGCATCAATGTTAGGTTGGCTGTAGCATCTGGTCTGGTCTCTGACTCTAGGATTCCTATGGCTCGCTATCCTGATGTTTTGAAACTCCCAAAGTCAGAAATTCAATCCTCTTTACCTAGAAAAGAATAAACAAACACCAAGGAGCAAGGTCTTTTTTCTTGGGGCCACATAAATTTTCTCCTTCTAGCATGGTCTTTCACCAATGTGGGGAATCAGAGTCACTGAGATCGCTCAAGAGTGAATGAGGCAAAAGAGAAAGTAGCTAAAACTAATAGGATTTTTTTTTTTTAATGCTTCTGTAGCTAATCAAAGAACCTCCTCTCCATCACATGGTAAGCTGGCAGAAGCAGTTACAGAATCCCTTATAAATCATCATAGTTCTCCTGTTCTGTAGCACACATAGAGAAGTTTCATTAGCCAAGCAAGCTGATGGGGTTTGCAAATGTTCCAGACCCCATTACAGAAGGATAAACAGCTTCTTCCTTTGCAAAGCATCTAACTTCTTCCTCTTCAGAAAGAACCTCAGATCTATTTTTCAACTCTACTTATGTAGTTGTCCTTTTCCTTCCCCTTCACTTCTGTGTAATGCTTTTCCACTTTCCAGCATCTTGACAAGAATCAAGTCTCCCTTCCACTTAAAATCCTTTTCCTCTGCCAATGAAGCATCACTTCCATTTCCTTTAGGTACTCTTCATTTTCCCTAACAATCTACAGTGAGCAGAAGTGTTCTTAACTCCTTTCACCTTCTCCAGGAAGGGGAGATCCACCCACTCCAGAAACTTAGTTAACGCTCAGCTATGGCTGACATGTAAGCATCAAATATTGGAAGCATGTCACTTCACATTCCTGCTTTCCACAATAGTTGAGTTTTTTCATAGGAATATGAAATTTTTGGAGTATGTGTGCCTATTTAAAACTACCCTAAGTAGGGGTGGCTAGGTGGCTCAGTGAATAGAGCACCAACCCTGGAGTCAGGAGAACCTGAGTTCAAATCCAGCCTCAGACACTTAACACAAAAACTAGCCATGTGACCTTGGGCAAGTTACTTAACCCCAATTGCCCCCAAAACAACAACAAAACACTACCCTTAGTAGTTGGTTAACTTTAAGTACTTAGTTTTTCAGTCAATTATTGCCTTTTAAAAACTTGAGAACGCTGCTCAATGTCCTTTCCTAGGTTACCCCATAGCCACACCCACTTCCCTTCAGCTTTGTAACAGTCTGTTTTACCAAACTGCCCCACTTACCAAACCATTTGATCAATATACTCTTATCAATTTCCTTTTCTGGATCACCTAGACTGGTTTTTGCCAACTTTGTCTTCTATCTTTCATGAGACAGTGTCTTCATTTCTACTCCCTAAGCTGTGATCTAGCCAAAATGGTCTTATCTATGATTGTCACATGACACTCAATATTTTATCTCTCATCACTCATGGCTTAGGGGTATTGTGAGGCCCAAATGAGATCATGGATGTAAAGCTCTTTGTAAATTGTAAAGCATTATATAAGTACTGGCCATCATCATCATCATCACTGTTATTGTTATTCTATAGTCACCAGGCCCCAAGTCTCTAGATAACATCATTCTCTGAGCCTTCTACTATAGACCTGCCCAACTTGGCAGTAGGTAGGGGTCAAAATTAAAATAGGCTAAACTTCTTCAGGCCCCAGATAGGTTTTTAGTGGCTCACACTCCAAGTAAATGTATAATTAATGATTAAACTATTTTGCAAATAAGCCCTATTTTTAAAAAGGGAAATTTCAATTAATATCAGTTAATTACACTTATTACTTAAGATTTTTATTTATCATGAAATAGTTCCTCTCAGTCAGAAAGACTGACAATGGTTGGTTACTATAAGAGGGAGTACACAGTGACAACCAGCCCATCAAGTTACATGATGGGCACAGTAAAGATTAGTGGAAGGTGGGTTAAGCAGGGCAGGGACAAAGCACTTGTTACATCTTCACTTTCTTTTATATCCTCTACATTTTTCACAGGCCCTGCAAAATCATTTGATGGGTCACAAGTGATCTTTGGGTCATATGTCGTGCGGGTCTGTTCTACTGCAGTCTTGCTGAGCTTGAGCAATGTTCATGGATCAATGTTTGAAGCATCTTGGTGACAAAGTAGATAGAATGCTGGACTTGGAGTTAGGAAGACCCGAATTCAAATCCCACCATCACATATGTCCATTTCTTTAGTTATGTGACCCTTCGCAAATTCACTTAACCTCTCTCCATCTCAGTAGCTTCATCCGTAAAATGGGGATGATAATTTCACTTAATGTACAGGATTGTGAAAATCAGATGGAATAGTGCACGTAAAACACTTTGTAAACTCTGAAGAGCTAGCTATTAATAAATATATTTTATAATATAATAATATAATATAATAAAATAATATATAATAATTATATATAATATAATAATATAAATAATTATAACAATATAATACAATATATAATAATATAATAAAATATAATAATAAATATATTAATAAATATAAATGCTAGCTATTATAATGTAGAAGTATGCTGGTAAATGTTTAACAATCATGCTCTCCAGGGGAAAAACATATGCATGTAAGATGATTAAAAGTTAACACTTTTCTAAGTCTAGCCCATCAACAAAATGATAATTAAACCCTGTTTTTTAATGGTCACTGGTTTCTGAGGTATAAACTGGCTAGAGTTAGCTCTAGCACATCTCTGCTCATGGCAATTTCTCATGCCTACAATGTATTTTTCCTTAATTTCACATCTTAAACTCCCTTTTCTTCCATTAAAATGCAATTCGGGCATCATCTTCTCTATGAAACCTCTTTTGATTCTCACTGTCTATTAGTGCATCTGTCAAACTATCTTATATTTAACTAATTTTAAAATATGTTTGTATTTATTAACTTTATATTTTTGCCACATATATCTTAATATTTATTTTTTATATTTATAAAATTTTTATATTTTATAAATATTCATATATTTATTCTTATAAACACATATACTTATGTACATATATACATAAACACACATACGTACACAGATATAGAAATATCTATATATAACATATATTATAATGGAATCTGATTGAAAGTGAGGATCATTTCTCTCTCTTTATACTTGTGAGGACAGCGCAGTGTTGACAAATAGTAGGTACTTCTTAGATACCTGCCAGCTCATTGCTGGTCTTCCTTGATCCTCCTTAATACTTTTGTGTCTCAATCCTGTATTTCTTTCAAATGTAAATAGAAGCAGAATCTGGACCATTAACTGGGTCTGAGATTCTTCTTTAAGATTTCCTCAATTTCTCCCAAACGCCACCCACTTTCTCCTTTAAAAATTCAGCTCTGACTGCCTTCGATAGTTGGTGAACCATCTCCTTTCCAGCTTAATCTCTTCTCTCCTCTCATGCCTTCTTGCACAGAAGCAACCACCAGATGGCATTATTGAGCAAAGCAGGCTGAGTCGTCACTTAATCCTTGTAGCAGCAGACCTACTGAGTATGGATATACAGCTCACCCCTCCCTTACTGAGGGCAGGGGGCATGTCTAGCAGTTATCCCCTTCAGAGGCATGGCTTTCCCTTTCAAGTCTAACAGAAACATACAGGGTAAAGGGGGAAAAACCCACTGCTATTTTGCTGCCTACTCATTGCCATGGCTACCAAATGGTTCAGGAGATTTGACTCCTGAGGATTGTTCCCTTTTTCTCTTAAATAAATTACCATTTCTCTTAAATGCTCGGTTCTTTGAATTCCCAGGCAAAAATCTTGCTCTGGCAGTGATAACTTGGATTTTATAGAAATAAACTCTGACACTTTAGATCTCTTTCCTTCTGTTTTTCTCTTTCTGTAAATACCTAATCTCGCACATGCATTCAGACAAATATAACTGACAACGACAAGATAGCTATCTTTTAAAAATACATTTTCCAAAAGCACAACAAAACCCTCCAAAAGGTATTGTTAAAGGTGATAACAATTCTAAGCCACGACTTCTTAGGCTGGAGGAAGGAAAGGGAGAGGATGTGAGGAAGAAGGCAGAGGATAGATTTGTGTAGGGTGAGGGGATGCACCTTCTCTTCCAGAAAGCACAGGAGAAAATGTCCGATGTCAGTGTCACCAGCAGACACCAAATACTCTCAGGTCAATCAATACTAGCAATCTCTGGGCTGTCCTGAGCCATTGCACTGCAGCCGTTTTTGCTGCTTGACAGGCAGGGCTCTTAAGGGAGCTGAAGCTTTTGTGTAAACTTAATCCCACTGAATTTGCAAAGTTCCCCATCTCTCCTTTTCTTGCAGTGGAGATCTGCTTCTTCTCAGTCTCACCCTCCTCTCTTCCTGCCTTCAATCAGTCTCTTCACCTTCCAGGTCAGGGTCAAGCTTTTTAGGGAGGTCAAACTGGAGGATACTGGGAAATCACTGCCTGGATTTGAAGAGGGAAAGGTGATAAGGAGGGGGGAGGGTAAGAGATTCTGCCAGGGACCCTGATCACTATCAGTGACCAGAAACCCTGCAATTCAGTCCGGAAGGAATTCACCAGGCTCAAGCAAACTTGGAGTCAAAATTGTAAAGTTTATTGCTACGTGTCTTAGGGAACCTGCAAACTTCCAGAGGTCACAGGCATAGTTTTATGGAGTCAAGACAGTAAATCAGGTGCCAATTATGCTAACTAGGTGAGTAAGGGTGGGAACAGGGAGGAGTTAAGGAGTGGTCAGTGCTTAAAGGACCATGCACTTTTAATATCAACTGGGAAGGCGTATTGCCCATGATTCACTGGGAAATAGCCCAAGGGAGGGCTACCTGGAGGTGTGGTTTTAGACCTGATACATCACTAAAGCCAATCCTCGGTCACTAAGGAGTGCCCAGTCTGCCACCCCTCAATGTCAGGCTTGACAAGATAGATGTTGGAAACCAAGGCCATCAGAGACACAGTGTGGGTATAATTGGCTAAGGAGTTACCCTATAGATAGGGTACTGAAGAATTCATGGTGCACCTGGCCACTCTAACTAAGGGAGATAACATTTGCCTAAGCTAAAAATGTTTATAGATAGTTTTGTGAAGGATTCATAAGTAGCTTATTGTTTCAAGCAGAGAGAAACAGTTCATGAGTTGTTGCTGGGCAGAGTGCTGGCAGGGGGAAGGGGCAGAGTTAATGCTTTAAGACTGGGGTGGGGGGAAAGTGTGATTTTACAGACTGCTTTTACAAATTGATTTTACAGACATAGATCCCAAAGCACCCCATTTACAAACTGATGTTACAGATTGATATTACAAACTGATGTTACAAACATATATACATCCCAAGGACCCCATCAGATTTGCAGATATCCATCTCCCATGTCCTGATCTCATCCGCCAAACCAGCAGGAGGTGGGGTCAAGATAATGCCACACACATATTAATTGGCTACTATCCTGAATACTATGTAGTTTTCATTATTTCTTGATTTATTTTGCTTAAGCCCTAAAACCAGATGAAGTAGTCTTTCTCTGTCTCCCCAATTGTCACTTCACAGATAAGTGTCCATTTAGACCCAAATAGCCCCATAGTGCCTGTTGTCGTAGATAAAATGCTCAATATCCCCTTTAATAGCTGACCTTGAGTGGCTCAGAGAACATTCCAATACTATGGTTCTCATCTTCCTCAACCAATTATAGCACTCAACAATACCAAAGTTGGCAGAACTGCAAGTCAGCGTAACAGATACATTGCTCCCCGCCAATCACTAGAATGACCCCAAAAGAGGGAGCATCCCCTAAAAGATGTGTTTCCTGTAGTTACTTCCATCGTAACATCTCTTGTATACAACTTCTTCCCCCCCTCTCTTTCCCATCTTCCCTTCTCTGAAACTGCCTGCACCCTGGTGCAGTCCCTCCTCACTTTGCATCTGGATTCTTGCCGTAGCCTTCTTGTTGGTTTCCCTATCTCAATTCTCCTCCCACTTAGTTCTCGAATTGATCTTCCTAAAGTCAGGTCTGACCATGTCATCCATTCAGTAAATCACAGAAACTCCCTATTACGTATTATTATCCTATGATCAAATATAAAAGTCTTCTAAAGCACTTCATAACCTGGTCCTTTCCTACTTTTCTGGTGTTCTTACACCTTATGCCTCTCCATGTACTCTTCAATCCAATGCTATTGGTCTCCTTGTGGTTTTATCCCACAAAATACTGACTCTGGACATTTTCAGTCACTGTCTTTGGTGATTGGAATGTTCTTCCTCCTTCTCCTCCTCCTCCTCCTCCTTCTCTCCATCTCCTCCTCCTTGCCTCCTAACTTCCCAGCTAAAGTTCCACCTTCTGCAAGAAAACTTTCCTGATAGGGGGGAAGGGGGAGGAGAAAGAGGGGGAGAAAATTTGTAACTCAAACGCTTGTGGAACTAAATGTTGTAAACTAAAAATAAACAAACAGACAAACAAACAAATAAATAAAAAAGAAAACTTCCTTGGTCCTCCCTATTCTTAGTGCCTTCTTTCTGAGATTTCTTCCAGTGTACCCTGTAGATATCTTGTTTGTCCATGGTTTGTATAATGTCAACTCCATTAGATGAGCTCCTTGAGAGGAAGGAATTATTATTATTATTATTGTTGTTTTTGTTACCATTGCTTTTTTTCTGAATCTCCAGCACTTAGTACAGTATCTGGCACATAGTAGGTGCTGAATAAATGTTTGTTGGCTGCATAAAAAGACAAAGTTGGGAAGCCATCTCTGAGAGACAACAAACCACTGCCCCAATTTAGACATGGATTTGGAGGACTGTAGTATTATATTTTGGTCTCCAGCCCTCCTGAGGACACACAGTAGGCTGTTTAGAACACACTTTAATAAATATAATTTGGTCACATAAGTCTTGTGTATGGGTTTTCTCTATTTCCTTCTCTGGTGTAGCCTCTGAATCACCACATAATCACTCACTCCGAGAGGCCTTTTGCCAGCAAATACAGGAATTGAAATAGGTAGGAGAAACTGATCAAATTTCCTTCTCGTTTTAAAACTAGAGAGCCCTCATCCTGACTGCTTCAATAAATTGGGCTAATTTATCTTGGTCAAATAACTCTACCTTTTTTTCAGCTTCTGTTTCCTTATCTGTGAAAACAGAAGGTTTGACTAAAAGATTATCTCTAGGGCCTCCTCCAGGTCTGGCTTTCTCATCTTGTGATATAGCGCTTTAAAGTTTACAGGGCACTTTACAGACACTATCTCACGGGCACCTATCACCTGACCTTAGAGGCAGCAATCATCACAATTATCCCATTTAGGCAATACTGGGACTCAAAGAGTGTCAGGGGCAGGATTTGAATCCAGACATTTCTTTTCTGATGCTATAGACTACTGTCCATTTTGTCTGCTACACCAAAACACGAGACTTTCTCCAACCAGCTTACTCCCAAGGGCCAGAGCTTCCAAGGATTGATGGTATCACAAGGGATGTCATAGGAGACCACAGGGGAGGCAGACTTTAGCAGTTTCAGGCTGTTTTTGCTGCTGCCTCTTGCTCAGTTGACTCTCTTCCGAAGCCAGAGTAGCTTCTGGGGTATTTTCTCTTGAGAAGAGACCTTGGTTTACAGAGATTGGGCTGGAATGGCTGCCAAGAGAGAATGTATTTCTGTTTTTGAAGGCCCCATGGGTATTGGGGTTTGAAAATAAAGAGAATGTCCTTACTAATAGAGATTTACCATCGGAGAGGTACTCTCTCCATCCTCTCAAAATGATTAGTTCTTAAACATCCTCTCCAAAATTTGCTCTGCATTTGTTTCAGGGATGTCTAGAAACTCCCGTCATTTCTCTCTCCCATTTCCTAGCATCAAACATTTAAGATTTATAGCCAGGAGGTGATATTTACCTCTCGCTTCCATTATTTTATTATCTGGGTTCTAAGGCCATTATCCATTTAAGACAAAAGTTCTTAACCTGGGGTTCACAGACCATAGATTTCAGGGGGTCTGTGAACTTAAAAAAATACATCTTTATTTTCCCTAACCTCTAAATGAAATTTAGCCTTTCCTTCAATTCTGAGAAATTGTCCCATAGGCTTCAGACTGCCAAAGGGATCTATGACAGACAAAAAAGTTAAGAACCCTTGATTTAAAAGTTCTTCACTTCCCTTTTAGCAAAGTCTAAGGCATAATCAGCTTCCTTCTGAGCCTACACCTTGCTAGACTCCCTACAAACCACCAGAATCATAGACTGTTAAAGCCAGATAGAACCGTGGTCCAGAGATTCTCTTAATGATTTTCTATATTATGGATCCTTTTGGCAGTCTGGAGAAGCCTGTGATCTCCTTTTCAGAACAATGCTTTTTAAAAAGAACACACAATGGAAG
Organism: Gymnobelideus leadbeateri; assembly: GCA_011680675.1. Taxonomy (NCBI): domain Eukaryota; kingdom Metazoa; phylum Chordata; class Mammalia; order Diprotodontia; family Petauridae; genus Gymnobelideus; species Gymnobelideus leadbeateri. Next base: position 65,075 of record WOXC01007287.1, on the reverse strand, counting down.
AAAAAGTTAAATTTCCAGTAGAGGCAAGTGGAAATAAAGGTGTAGTTCTCCCCTCTCACCCCCTCATCCAAGTTCACAGAGCCCCTGAAATCTATCCATGGGTCCTTTGGAAGGATTGGTGGGCCCCAGGTTAAGAACTCCTGGCCTAGTGCAACCATTTTATTTTACAGATCAATTGAGAACTAAGGCTTAGAAGGGAAGGGACGGAGCTAGGTTGTGACAGCGAAGGCACTTAGACCCTAGTTCTCCCAATGCTTAGGGTTTTTTACCATACCATGGTTTGAAAGTATAGGGGATGTCGTGCTTATTTTAGCATCAGAAAGACTTGGCTTTGAATCTTGCTTCAAACAACAGTATGCTGCCATCTGTTTAACCCTGGGCGTATGGACTATTTGTGCCCGACCTGTGGGAGAGCCTAGTGAGCTCTTCACAGTTGAACACAGTGTACCTTGACCCCAACAATAGTGATGTTATTTGATTCTCTAAGAATGAAGGTCTATAACTATCGAATGAACTAACTGTCCCTGGGTAAATCATCTAACTCTTCTAATATCTCATCTGTAAGATGAAGATAATAATAGCACCTACCTTTCAGGGTTGTAATGAAGACCAAATGAGATAGTGGTTATGAAGGCATTATTCTTAGAGAGAAATCAGAGACCATCAGAGCCTGAAGGCATATTCAAAATTATATAGACCAACTTCTTCATTTTATAAGGGAGGCAATGGAGGCCTAGAGAGAAGAAGCTTAATGGAGGGGAGGTGATGGTGGTCGTAGTTTCGTTTTAAGGGTCCGTCCTTCCTATGTTCACCTCTTCCCCCAAAGTCCATCCTGACTTTCTTCGCCTGAACTGGCCCATGCTGGCAATTCACAAGGGGGGAGGGGAGTGGGGGAGATGTGAAATTGACAAAGTTAATGGAAGACATGAAAGGACAGGCTTGGATTGAGATTCTCTCATTCAATGAGCAAAGTGCATTAGAAATTGATTTTTTCCCCCTTCTATTTACTATAGTTTTTTCCCCTCTGGTGCAGAGAAGAAAGGCTTTGCATCAAGATTAGTTGTTCCAAAGTGCGACTTCAATTTGCTCAGTGTGTTTATTATTACCAGAACCCAAACACTATTCACAATAACTTGGGTTGTTTTTTTTTTTTCTCTGCCCTATAGGAAAGTGGAGCAAAGCCATGGGGCCAAGAAGGGGCAATCAATTCTTCCCCAGTGGCGGGTCAGGTCCTTGGCAAGGATCTTAGAGAGTAGAGCTGAGACTTTTTGGAAGTGCCTGCACTCTTTAGAAAGCAATTTTCCAAATAGATCATCTCGATGCTTCCCCTTCGGTGGATTGCTTTATGACTGAGGACAGCCGCCTCTGGGCTGATGAGTCCAGGTGGGGAACCTGGGCGTCTAGCTCTGGCACAGATGAACTGTTAGAAAACAAAGATCAGCTTTCATGCAAATTTCCCTGAGCGGAAAAAGAACAAATAATGGGGAGGGGAAGAGGAGGATAAAGAAAGGAATTGGGGGTGGGGAACATTGAGAAAAGCAGACAGCTCTGATAGGGATGGAACAAAATGTATGTGATTTTTTTCTTTAAAGTTTCCCCTCAGGATTCTGCAATACTAGAATATTATTTGTAAATAAATGGAGTGACTGTAAAACAAAATACAACAAAACCTGTTACTGAGGAAGTAGGCACTCAGAATACCAAATGTGGGAATGGAGACCAGCCAATTTGCCCCACTGTACAGGTGGGGAAAATGAGGTGCAGGATAATGTCATGTTCTTGGGCCCCTGAGGATTAAATGCCCTACCTTGTTTCCAAAGGCCATTTTTAGCCAATGATGAATTCAGTAAACTCAGCAAGATGAGTCTGGTGGTTGGGGACAGTGGAGATTAAATTACCCATTGCTTGAATGATTTTTTTTCATTTTTGGACCAGTTGTTTTAGGGGCATGAAAGCACAACTTCAGCATCACAGTAGTAAAGCCTGAGTCTCCAGGGTGGCTCATCTGAGATCCATGACTGAATTCTTGAAGAGACAAGGTCTAATATGTGCCCTTTGCCCTCTGTCCCTTCATGTTCAATAACTCTTGGAGCTTCCAGAGAACCAGGTGAACAGTTCCACGGGTCTAGTCTTTCGAACATAATGGCTCCCACCCAATCTTTTCCTTTTTCACCTCAAACTAGAAACCAAGTTGAATCTCTCATCAAAAGACCTAAAGGAGAAGATGAACTAATCCCTCTGAATTCACACAGCTCTTTGTCTGAAGCTCTCTTATGAATACCTTTTTTTTAAAACTGACATTTAGGTGGCATTAAAGTGCTTTACATATACCTGTCTCACTCAAACCTCAAATAACTCTATCAGGTAGGTGCTAAATCAATCTACAAGCATTTATTAGGCATCTTCTATGTTCCGGGGCTGTGTGAGCACTGGGGATACCACTACAAAGAATGAAATGATTTCTACACATAAAGAGCTTTCCCTGGGGGTGGAGGGCCCAGTGGCAAGAAATCACCTCTATATATGTCTGTCTAGAGTAGATACAGAGAGTGTGCATATGGGTAAATACAGAGGAGTTAAAAACTCATATTCTCCGGGACGCCTTTCTCAACTTCTCTTTATTCTATTGCCTTTCCCTTCTCTTATTTCCTATATTTATTCGGTACATATTTACGTTATATAATTATTCACATGCATTATTGTATGTTCATTATTTACATATTTACAGATATGTACAAAGTATCAAGTTTTGCCTTTCTTTGTATCCCTGGAACTTAGCACAGTGCTAAGGACATTTGTTGTGTTGTTTTTCAGTTGTGTCTGACTCTTTGTGACCCTATTTGGTATTTTCTTGGCAAAGATACTGGAGGGGTTGGTCATTTCCTTTTCCAGCTCATTTTACAGATGAGGAAACTGAGGCAGACAGGGTTAAGTGACTTGCCCAGGGTCATACAGCTAGTAAATGTTTGAGGTCAGATGTGAACTCTCAAAGATGAGTCTTCCTGTCTCTAGGTCTTGTGCTCTGTCTATTTTTTGTGCCACCTAGCTGCCCTGCCTAGGACATAGTAAGTGCTCAAAGTGACTTGCTAACTGAAAATTGAAGGTAGTTTGAGAGAGAAGGCACTAACAATTGGGAAGGGGATCAAGAAAGGTGTTCTTCATCTGGGGTCTGTGTACTTGTTTTAAAAATTTTGTTAACTGCTTTGAATATAATTGGTTTCCTTCATAATCCTATGTATTTTATTTTATGCATTTAAAAACATTATTCTGGGAAGGGATTAATAAGTTTTATTAAACTGTTAGAGAAATCCATGACAGAAAAAAAGGTCAAGAACCCTTGACTTAGAGGGTGATGCTTAAGTACTATTTTTAAGGAAGAAAGAGATTCGATGAGGTGGAGGTGAGGAAGTACATTTCAGGCAGGAAGTATGGCCAGTTCAAAGGCACAATGAGTTAAGATGGGGGATCAGAAAGAAAGCAAATTTTGGGCCTACTAGGTGGTGCAGTGAATACAACACCAGCCCTGGAGTCAGGAGGACCTGAGTTCAAATGCGGCCTGACACTTAACACTTACTTAGCCATGTGACCTTGGGCAAGTCACTTAATCCCAATTGCCCTGTCTTCCCCCCCTCCAAAAAAAAAGCAAAAAAAGAAAGAGAGAGAGAGAGAAAGACAGAAAGACAGAAAAAGAAAGAAAGAAAGAAAGAAAGAAAGAAAGAAAGAAAGAAAGAAAGAAAGAAAGGAAGAAAGAAAGAAAGAAAGAAGGAAAGAAAGAAAGAATGCCAATTTGTATGAATGATGCAGTGTGAGTGGGTTAGTGCCTGGAAAGTTTGGTGAGAGTTAGTTGCCTTACCTTTGATCCTGTCTGTATTTCCTAACATCATGCCATTATTGCCAAGATAATTCATTTTTTCCTCTTTCTCTTTCCCTGCCCCTGATACTGTTCCTTACTCCCATCCCCCTCAAATAAATTCTCATGCAGACCTGGGGAGGAAATGAAAAGATTTTCCAAACAGGAGACAATGAGGATCTATACAGATAGGGTCATGCACAATCAATCTCAAGCTTCATTCTTCCTGAAGAAGCAGCAGATGGTATATCTTCCCAAGTCCTCCTGAACATATCATGTAGCATTGTTTTTGTTGTTGTCCCTCCTTTGTACTTGAAGATGACCAATGACATCAGGAGGGTGATGTCTTGACTTGCAGGTGAACCACAAGTAAGTCAACCTCTGGCCCCTGAGCAGGCACAAAAATCCCCTTTCTGGCCCATAAATAGTACTGTCTCCTTGACTCCTCTTCAGCCTTCCTTCTCCCATTTGTAGATTGTCTGGGTGACTCTTCCACCCCCATTGCTGCCTTAGCTACGCAATGAAGCCTAAATGGAGTGATGGCCCTTCTGTGGAGGGTCCTTCTGGTTCACTTGCTTGATTTTGAAGGTTAATTTTGATTCTGACTTTTGCCTCCAATGTAGCTCCCCAGGGAACTCAAAAAGGATGGATAGCACTAGAAGTTAATCAACTCAGAGGCTCACTCCTTTGCTCTTTCCTCCTCAGGCCCTTCCAGGAAGAAATACCTTCTTTGGAGCCCAAAGAAGAGCCCCTTCTCACTGTGGAAGTGAAAACTTGGCAGCAATGATAAATCAACAATAAATCCAATCAACACACATTTGTTAAGGGCCTACTTTAGGCAGAGTTCTGTGTTAGGTTCTGGGAGAAGAGTCAAAGTTTACTGTGACATGGATAAATTTACAGTATCATAGGGCAGCAAGACATCAATAGAAAGAACTCTAATTTGCAATATACATGAAAATTACATTAGACTTCTCTACATCTAGAGTTCCAACTGCTGCTGGGTGTTGATACAGTGGTGTGTGTGTGGATGCTTCCTCCATACAGAGATCCTATGGCCATACATCTCCATGCCTCTCATCTCTACTCCCTGGTCTGGCTTTCATTGCCACACTCAAGGACCTGGTAACTCTTTTCATTCATTCATTCATTCATTCATTCATTCATTCATTCATTCATTCATTCATATATTCATTGTTTATATGAACATAAAAAACAAACAAAATGGGCATTTCCAAATATAGGATGCCCTCTTCCTCTCAGACTCCTCCCTCTGACTGGACAGCTCCTCCCAGAGCTTCTGTTTAGGGAGGAGGCCCAGGCCAATCATCCCTTCATTTTTCAACAGGCTGCACTCCTCTTGGACTGGAAACATCATGCCCCTATGCTGAGTATCTTCTTCCTCACACCCTTTAGCTTCTTCTTCTTTTTTTTTAGTTTTATTTTTTTATTTTTTCCAAATGCTTTATTAACTTCTGGTTTACATCATTCATTTCTGCTAGATTTTGAGTTACAATTTTTTCCTCATTTTCCCCTACCCACCATCCCAGAATAACAGTCATACAGTCATACATACCAATCTGCTCTCTCCCATCTCTTCTCCCATACCCCCTTCTACTTTTCCAGTAGGGCGAGGTGAATCCCCGAACCCCATTGCCTGAACATCTTATCTCCCAATTATATGCAAAATAGTATTAATCATAGTATTTGTATATTTTTAAAAAATTTGATTTTAAAAGGAAGATAAGCAACTCAGTATATGCTGTACACATTAGCTGTGCAAAGCATTACCATAGTAGATATATTGTAAAAGACTGACTATATTTCCCTCCCTCCCATCCCACCTTCCACCTGGTCCACTCCCCACCTTGACCCTGTCCCTTTTCAAAAGTGGGTGCTTCCAACTTCCCTCCCCCCCAGCCTGCCCTCCCCTCCACCACCTCCCCAATCCCCCTCCCCCCGCACTCTCCTGCAGGGTGGGACCCCATCCAGTATGCATGTCACTCTCTCCCTGGTCCAAACCCAATGAGAATAAGGTTTTGCCTTTTTGCCTTCCTGTTCCTCCCTTCCCCCGCAACCACCCTCCCCTGCCTCCTCCACATGAGACAGTTCACCCCATTGTCTCTCACCACTCCCACATTACTCTCTCACCTCTTAACCTCACCCCTTAAGTATCATCCCTTCCTATTAAACTTGACCCCATGCCCTTGATCTGTGTATACCTGAAAACATATATACACACATTCACATATGTATTCATATGCCCATATAACCTTCTTCACCTGTTTTCATACTGAGAAAAGTTTCATCAGTTACAATTATTGTTTTTCCCTGTAGGAATGTAAATAGTTCAACCCTGATAAGTTCATAATGATTTCTTTTCCCTGTTTACCTTCTCAAGAATCTCTTGCTTCTTGTATCTGAATGTCAAATTTTCTATTCAACTCTGGTTTTTTCCTCAAGAATGCTTGAAAGTCCTCTATTCCATTGAATGACCAAATTTTCCCCTGAAACATGATACTTAGTTTTGCTGGGTAGGTGATTCTTGGTTTTAATCCCAGGTCCTTTGCCCTCTGGAATATCATATTCCATGCCCTTTGATCCCTCAGTGTAGAAGTTGCCAGGTCCTGTGTTATCCTGATTGTGTTTTCACAATATTCAAATTGTTTCTTCCTGGCTGCTTGTAATATTGTCTCCTTGATCTGGGAATTCTGGAACCTGGCTACAATATTCCTAGGAGTTTTCTTTTGGGGATCTTTTTCAGGAGGTGATCTGTGGATTCTTTCAACCTTTATTTTGCCCTCTGGGTCTAAAACATCAGGGCAATTTTCCTTGAGAATTTCTTGAAGGATGGTTTCTAGATTCTTTCTTTGATCATGGTTTTCAGGTAGTCCAATAATTTTTAGATTGTCTCTCCTGGATCTATTTTCCAGGTCAGTGGTTTTTCCCATGAGATATTTCACATTGCCTTCTATTGATTTCTCATAAAGTCATTAGTTTCCATTTGCTCCAGTCTAACTCTGAAGGAATGAATCTCCTCAGTGAGCTTTTGAGATTCTTTTTCCATCTGGCAAATTCGGGTTTTTAAGGCATTCTTCTTGTTGCCTTTTTGAGCCTTTTTTGCCATTTGAGTTAGTCTATTTTTTAAGGTGTTATTTTCCTCAGTCAGAATGTTGACTCTCATTTCATACTTTTCTTGCAACTTTCTCATTTCTCTTCCCAATTTTTCCCCCACTTCTCTTATCTGTTTTTTAAGGTCCTCTATGGCCTGTAACCAGCTTGTATTTTCATTTGGGGCTTTTGGTTCAGGAGTTCTGACCTCACAGTCCTCCTCCTGTTCCATGCTTTGATCTTCTTTGCCCCAAAATAGGAGTCTAATGTTGCATTTTTCTGTTTATTTTGTTTCCTTTGCCTAGGCATGTTGCCCCTCAATTACTTGACTTTTGATCTTGTTGCCACAGTAGGACTTTGCCACCAGCCATGGGAACTTCCATCCCAAACGTTGGGGTTTTCTCAATTTCCAGAGGTATTAGTTGGGTGGCCTCTGTGAAGCCTCCATACACTCTGGCAAGCTGGTCACACACCCTAAGACCTCCACCCCAGATTGCAATCCAGATCCAAGAAGGGTAAAGCAAGAGTGATTACCCCCCAGACTGATCGCCAGATCCCCCTACAGTTTGAAGGCCAAGAGCTGAAGCTGCAATGTGGCAATGTCATGCAATCTGCGCCAGCTCCTCAGCGGCTTCTCACCCCCAGGGGAAGAAGCTGATGCATTCTCCCAACCAGTCCCAAAGTCCATAGGGCTAAAATCATGACTCACAGGGGCCTGGGCTCAGCTCCCAGAGCACTGAACTGGTGGCTCCCAGAGTGCCGTGCTGGCCATTCCTTGCCGGGCTGCAGGACTGTCCTCAGTGGGAGGTTATCTTCTCTGTGTCATTTTGTGGGTTCTGGAGCTCCAGAGGTCGTTCATAGTCCCCCTTTTACATAATTTTGAAGTGGTGTGGGCTGGAGCTCTGAGGAAGTGCTGTTTCTACTCCGCCATCTTGACCCTGCCCTCCTTCAGCTTCTTTTTATGTGTTTTCTTCCCCCATGAGGGGCGGGACTGTCATTGTTTTTGCATATGCTTGTATTCCCAGTCCTTAGCATAGTACCTGGCATATAGTAAGTGCTTAATAAATGTTTGTTGACTGATAACAAAATAGGATAATTGTACATGAAACTACAGATCTCTGTTACCTACTTGCTTTTCTTTCAAATTGTTCTTCTTGTCTATTATTTTTTTTCTGGTCTTCCTTCTGTCTTCTTATGTGATTTTCTTTCTTTTTTTTAACTTTATCCTCACCCCTTTTCCTCCTACCTTCTCCCATTGTGGGGAAAAAAAGCTCTTGTAACAAATATTCACAAGCAAGCAAAACAAATTTCTACCTTATTTGTGTCCCAAAAAGTATATTTTTTTCTGCATCTGTGGTCAAACACATCTCTCAGTAGGTGAGTAGTGGGTTTCACTGTCAGTCCTCTGGAATTGTGATTGGTCATTGCTTTGATCAGTATTTTAAGTCGAAGGACTGTTTCCCCAGTAATCCCTCCCTTTTCCTCTCTACCACACACACTTTGTGTCTGTTCTCTCCCCCTTTCCCCCTTCCCCCTAGCTGGGATGTGAAGAGGCTGGGACAATTGATGATGCTTTTGAAGCACAGGCCACCTTTTCTTCTTTATGACTCCACCTGGGAGGGATGATTGTATGCTCATAGATTTAGAGCTGGAAGGTAGTTATAGGTCATCTAGTTCAACCCTTTTATTTCATAGATGACAAAACTGAGGCCCAAGAGATTAAAATGACTTTCCAAAGGTCCTATAAGTAGTAAGAGGAAAAGCAGGAAATCAATCTCAGGTCCAGTGATTTCAAATCTAGCATTCATTCTGTGGTTTCACTATGATATTTCTCTGCCCCAGCAGAGTTTGGCTCTTATGTAAAAATTTGTAGTTACATCTTGCCTTCTTTCCCAGGCCCTGGGGCAGAGACCCCATTGCTCAGTCTCCTTTTACTCATGGGGCCATCAGCCTTCAGCAAGGCCTCACCTAGATTGAGCCAGATGGGCGAATACACACTGGGTCCTCTCTAAACATGGCTCCATCCCTCTGTAAGGCAGCACCAGCTACAGGGCTCTGAACCCACCCCTGATGCTCACCAGGTAACAGGGTAATCATTTCTGGTGGGAGGAAGATGTGTCAGCTTGTCTGTGGTGCTGGCTTTGCTGCTCCAAGTTTAACAAAAGGAAATGTAGGACACCCTGCCTCTTCTTTCAACTTGTGCTGTTGAATCAACCTGAGGATATTTGCTGACAAGTTCCTTCTCTGATTCACCCAGTAGATAAGACACATATGTGTATTTTTAATTTTGAATTGAATTTTCTCCCTCTGAGTTTCTGGAGTGTCACCCCTTCCCTCCGCCCCTATTCCTTGGGGTCTGAAAGCTAGATGATAGGTTCAAAGACTGAGAGCTGGGGCCTGAGAGGTCAACTAGGCCAACCCTCTCCTTGTTCTGCTAAGGAAATTCAGACCCAGAAAGGTTAAGATTTGCCCTAGGACATCCAGGTTAGGGGGGTGGGTTAGAGATAGGCTCTGAACCCAAGTGTTGTGACATTAATTAGGGATCTTTCTACTCTCTCACTAATGCTTATTTCTAGGAATCTAATCAATATACACAATTATGAAATTACAATACATATGTTATGAAATTATGAAAAAAATTTCTGTGGAATGAATCATATTAGCTCTCTGGTGTAAAAAAATCATCTGTGGGTATGTGTGTGTATACAAAACATACACACACACATAAATACCCGTAAATGATTTTCTTGTGCTGGAGAGCTAATACAATTCATTCTGTAGAAATTTTTTTCATAATATATAATATATACACATACACGCACATGGATACATATATGCATACAAATATACAAGCATTATATATAATATTTAAGTATATAAATATATAAACATACAATAGAAACATTTTATATCTCCATAATATTTCATATATCTATACCCACAAATATAATGTATAGATAATATATCTATGATATATATTATATATAAATGTATATAGTATATGTAAAGAAATTGGCATATAGGTTTTTTAGTTTATTTTCTGCTTGTTCTCATCCCTACCACCTATGTCAGACCACATGGGATTCTAGGAAGGCTTACTTTTTACTTACAATGGAGAAAAAATTGTGTGCTTTATTATTTAAAAAAAATTTTTTTTGATATGTTTAGTTTTTATATCACCTTCATTGCTGAATACATCTCTCTCCCATACCTTCCCCAGAGAGCCATCTCTTATAACAAAAGATAAAAAAAGAAAGAGAGGGGGAAAAAAAGAGCAGTTCAGCAAAACTAACCAACAATTTATACTCAACAGAGTCTGACAGTACTTATAGTTTTATACATCCATACTCAGAGTATACTGGTAAATGTTTAACAATAGGCTCTCTGAAAATGCAAAATGTACTTTTGAATTTAATCTAATCTGGTGTTTTTTCTCTTATTTTCTTAAGTTTAGACAATCAGAAAAACAGTAAATTAATCCATAATTTGTAGCATTTGTCAATTTCCAAAGCATACATGTTCATACTGAAAATTTAACAATTGGCTCAGGTAGGAGCTGGTTCCAGCACACCCCTGCTAGTCTCTGGCTTCTTCTAAGAAGGAAGGAAGGTTCATTTTCTCATCTTGTGTTTGAGCCAAGCTTACTTTCATTCATTCATTATCCTTCCTTCCTTCCTTCCTTCCTTCCTTCCTTCCTTCCTTCCTTCCTTCCTTCCTTTCTTCCTTCCTTCCTTCCTTCCTTCCTTCCTTCCTTCCTTCCCTTCTTCTCCTACTTGTTTATGTAATATGTAAAGACTGACCTATTATTTTGTACTAGCTAACAGAAGTCACACCATGTTTGACCACTAATTGACCTTCCTATATTCAGAGAAGTACCTATGTGCCTAATATTGAGTTATTCAGATTCACTGAGGTAAGGAATGCAAGATTCTACAATTATTCATAATCAGTTTAGCAAATTACATCTAATCCAGGTGTGCAAAGTTAGCAAATTTTCCTAATAGCAATGCCCTTGTGATCAAAAAGTAGGAGTTGTATTTCAGGCTAATTCATGATTGACTGCTTCTAAGAACCACCCCCACTCCATTTGGTCTCCTTGAACCCAACAATACAATCAGATACAAGGGCGGAGACTTATAGATCTAGAATCACAATCGGGATGAGCATCCTACCTTATTCCCATACCCCCATCAGTGCTTCCCTCTGGGACTGTAGGACTGGAGAACTACATGCTTGCATGCCTCTGAGTAATAAACTGCCTCCCTCATAATCCTTTGAGCATTCATATTACTTCTTGGTACTTTACCCACAGTCTCCTCCTAGCATACAAATGTATGTATATATTTTATATATTTGTATACACATACATATACACAATTTCTTGTGCTGGAGACCTATAGCTATTACATAACATTTTTTTCATAGTTTCATCATGTTTGTATGGTAATTTCATAATTGCAATGGATAAAGGTGGTATGGTTAAATGGGAAAGAGCTGGTGAAATTTGCTAAATTGATTATGACTAGTAGAATCTTGCATTCCTACCTCAGTGAATCTGAATAACTCAATATTGGGCACATAGGTACATCTCTGAATATAGGGAGGTCAATTAGTGGTCAAACATGGTGTGACTTCTGTTAGCTAGTATGAAACAAGGTCAGAAAGACTTGGTTTTAAATGCCAGGGGTGGGGAACCTGTCGACCTTGAGGCCACAGGTTCCCCACCCCTGATTGTACCTCTAACATTTACTAGTTATGTGTCCTTGGGCAAATCATAATATTAAGACTCCAAAACCTCTTCTCCTTTGAAATTCTGGCTATCAAAATTTATCACACAGTGTATATATGTTTTCAGGTATACATAGATCAAGGGCATGGGGTCAAGTTTAATAGGAAGGGATGATACTTAAGGGGTGAGGTTAAGAGGTGAGAGAGTAATGTGGTGAGGGGGAGTGGTGAGAGACAATGGGGTGAACTGTCTCATGTGGAGGAGGCAGGGGAGGGTGGTTGCGGGGGAAGGGAGGAACAGGAAGGCAAAAAGGCAAAACCTTATTCTCATTGGGTTTGGACCAGGGAGAGAGTGACATGCATACTGGATGGGGTCCCACCCTGCAGGAGAGTGCGGGGGGAGGGGGATTGGGGAGGTGGTGGAGGGGAGGGCAGGCTGGGGGGGAGGGAAGTTGGAAGCACCCACTTTTGAAAAGGGACAGGGTCAAGGTGGGGAGTGGACCAGGTGGAAGGTGGGATGGGAGGGAGGGAAATATAGTCAGTCTTTTACAATATATCTACTAGGGTAATGTTTTGCATAGCTACACATGTACAGCATATAATGAGTTGCTTATCTTCCTTTTAAAATCAAAATTAAAAAATATATATAAATACTATGATTAATACTATTTTGCATATAATTGGGAGATAAGATGTGCAGGCAATGGCGGTTGGGGATTCACCTCACCCTACTGGAAAAGTTGAAGGGGGTATGGGAGAAGAGATGGGAGAGAGCAGATTGGTTGAGGGGATATCCTGTATGACTGTTATTCTGGGATGGTGGGTAGGGGAAAATGGGGAAAAAATTGTAACTCAAAATCTAGCAGAAATGAATGATGTAAACCAGAAGTTAATAAAGCATTTGGAAAAAAAAAGTCTATGGGAAAAGAAAAAAAATTTTATCCCACAGTATAGTTTCTGATGGCTGTTACCTTCTGAATTTCAGTCATTCTCCCTTCTTTCCAAAGTTCAGTCCTTGGCTCACCATCTTTCTCTCCAGCCCAACTCTTGCCCTTAGACCAAAAGATGTCCATGTAAGTGGTTGTGTTCCCTCAAACCTTCTCACTCCAAGCTTATTAATCTGCCTGCCTCTTATTACTCCTCCATTCTATATTACAAGGATGGTCATATCTTGACCTTGCCGTTACTCACGAAGATTTCACTTCCATGATCAAGAATTCTGAGTTCCTTTATCCTATCATCACTTCTTATTATTCCACCTCTTATGCCTGATTCCTAAATTTATTCTTTGTTCTTTCTGTGACCTCCAGTCCCTCTATCCCTCAAACCATTTCCAGGTCATTGTCCCTGCCCTGGCTACTCCTCTCCTGTCCTGTCCTGCCCTGTCCTGTCCTGTCCTTTCCTGTCCTGCCCTGCCCTGTCCTCTCCTGTCCTGTCCTTTCCTGTCCTGTCCTGTCCTCTCCTCTCCCTCCATCTTGACCCCTTGGTGAACCAGTTCAGCTCTGTGCTGTCTTCTTTTCTTGAGTCCTTTGTCCCTTTATACTACTGAAGATGTTGCCCTTCCAAGCCCAGGCTTTGTAGTGCTCTCACCATCTGCTCTGGCTTACACAGGGCTGAGTTGTTAAAGGAGTTAACTGTGATGAATATAAAAGTTTATATATTAAATACCCTTCACTGGGTCCTCACTACAACAGTACTATCCTTTCACACCTCTCTAAGTGATTCACCATTCCACTCACCATAGTGGCTTTTCTAAACCTTTTTATCCCTTCTTAAATCGCCTTCATTTTCTTCCTTAAGATTCTGAATCTCCTTGTTGTTTGACTTTCCTTTCATACTCTTCTTGTTTTTCTTGGATTAGTCTTATTTTCTTTTTAAAGATCTTCTATGAATTCTTTTTGGGCAGGTGACCATTTGACATTACTCTTTGGGGGTTTCTTTATTGCAATATCCTCCTCTGAAGATGAACCCTGGTCATCTCTATTCCCATGATAGCTTTCTATGGTTGGATCCTTTCTCCTTTGCCTGTGCATTTTTTTTTTTGTGGTAATAACTTAATTTTGTAATCACCTCAAGCCCTAGGGTATGGGATCTTCAGTTCTCTCCTCTAGTCTAGAGCCAAAGCCAAGCCTCCAACCTCATGGAAGTGCCCACAGCTAAGGGCTTTCTGCCCTACTGCTTCTGCACTCACCTGGCATGTGCTGGCTCCTCTTTGATCCAGCTACTTAGCAGTGGTTCCCTTCATTTTCCCAGGCTCAGACATCCAACCACCCTCACTATCCTAGAAAGTTCTGGTATCTGGGGCTGAGGCAGCCTCTCAAACCAACTAACCCAAGACTTGTCACTTGCTATTTAAGAGGCTTGCCCCATGTGTTGTTAAAATGGAACCCAGCCTGGAGGTGTTTACTCTTCACAGGGACCAAACCTTATTTGGGATTTTTCTTCTGATCTTCTCAAATTGTCCCAGGAAAACATCCTGCCCAGTTGTGCTCCTATTCTTATTTATCTCCACCCACACTTTATCTGCCCTAAGGTGCCATTTTTTACTCTTTTGTGGGAGAAAATCTTGAGAGCTCAGAATTTTCTGACTTACTCCACCATCTTCCCAGAATCCTCTCTCAAGTCTCCTTCAGTTCACTATCTTCCTCCTCATCAGTTGAGAACCTTGCTTCATATTTTACTGAAAAAAATTGAGCCCATTCACAGAGAGTTTCTTCTTCCTTATTCCTCATCTCACATCATTCAGGTATCTTCTACCCCTATTTCCTTCTTCACTCCTGCTTCATGGAAGAGGCAACCCTTCTTGCCAAGGTAAACTCCCCACAAGTGATCCATTCTATCTCATCTTTTCCAGCAGCATGACTCCACTGTCATCCCTACTTTCTCAGTCTTCAGTTGCTCCCCATCTATTCACTCCTTCCATACTGCTGACAAGCATTCTCCTCTCTTCCCCATTCTCTAAAAACCCTCATCCCTACCCACAAGCTATCATCCCATTTCTTTCTTCCCTTTTGGGAACCTTTACTTTCTTTCCTCTTATTCTCTTCTAAACCCTCTTCAATTTGTTTTTGTTTTTGTTTTTCTTTTCTTTATTTGAAACATTTAATCTTACCTTGGATTTCAGATCCATTTCCTTCCTCCCTTGTCACCCCTTCCCTCTGGGGGGATAAGTAATTCAGTACATGTTGTACATGTCTAGCTATGCAAAACATTACCATAGTAGATATATTGTACAAGGCTGCTTATAATTCCCTCCCACTCATTCCACCCCCCACCTGGTCCATTCCCCACTTGATCCTGTCCCTCTTCCATAGTGGGTACCTCCAACCTCCCCTCCCCCAAAAGGATGCACTCCCATCCATCATCCTTCCTCTCATCCCCCTTCCCCCAATTCTGCTGTAGGTTGAGATGTCCCACCTAGTATGTATGTCATTCTCTCCCTGAACCAAATTCAATGAGAATGTGGTTTCGCCATTTTTGCCTTCCTATTCTTCCCCTCCCCTGCAACCACTTCCCCCTGCTTCCTCTACATGAGATAGTTTACCCCACCCTGTCTCTCCCCATCTCCTCTTGCCACTTTCCTCTCTCACCTCACAACTTCACCCCTTGAGTATCCTCCCTTCCCAACAAATTCAACCTATGCCTTCTATCCATATATAACTGTAACCATATACACACACATTCACATATGTATTCACATGACCACCCTTCTTCCATTATTTTCATAATGAGAAAGATCTCCTCAGTCACTGTTATTGTTTTTCCATATAGGAATGTACATAGTTCAACTTTGATAAGTTCCTTTAGATTTCTTTTCCCTGATTACCTTCTCAGGCATCTCTTGCTTCTTACATCTGGATGTCAAATTTTCTATTCAATTCTGGTTTTTTCCTCAAGAATGCTTGAAAGTCCTCTATTCCACTGAATGACCATATTTTCCCCTGAAACAAAATACTCAGTTTTGCTGGGTAGGTGACCCTTGGGTTCATTCCCAGTTCTTTTGCCCTCTGGAATATCATATTCCATGCCCTTCGATCCCTCAGTGTAGAAGCTGCCAGGCCCTGTGCTATTCTGATTGTGTTTCCACAATATTGAAATTGTTTCTTCCTGGCTGCTTGTAGTATTTTCTCCTTGATCTGGGGATTCTGGAACCTGGCTATAATATTCCTGGGAGTTTTCTTTTGGGGATCTTTTTCAGGAGGTGATCGGTGGATTCTTTCAACCTCTATTTTGCCCTCTGGATCTAAAACATCAGGGCAATTTTCCTTGAGAATTTCTTGAAGGGTGATTTCTAGGTTCTTTCTTTGATCATGGCTTTCAGGTAGTCCAATAATTTTTAAATTGTCTCTCCTGGATCTATTTTCCAGGTCAGTGGTTTTTCTCATGAGATATTTCACATTGCCTTCTACTCTTTCATTTGTTTGGATCTGCTTAACAGCATCTTGATTTCTCATAAGGTCATTAGCTTCCATTTGCTCCAGTCTAACTCTGAAGGAATGAATCTCCTCAGTGAGCTTTTGAGATTCTTTTTCCATCTGGAAAATTCGGGTTTTTAAGGCATTCTTCTCCTCATTGGCCTTTTGGGCCTCCTTTGCCATTTGAGTTAGTCTATTTTTTAAGGTGTTGTTTTCCTTAGTCAGGCTGTTGAATGTCATTTCATACTTTTCCTGCATCCTTCTCATTTCTCTTTCCAATTTTTCCTCCACTTCTCTTATTTGATTTTTAAAGTCCTTCTTAAAGTCCTCTATGGCCTGCAACCCGCTCATGTTTTCCCCTGGGGCTTTTGGAGCAGGACTTCTGACCTCACAGTCCTCTTCCCGCTCCATGCTTCGACCCTCCTTGCCCCCAAAGTAGGAGTCTAGGGTTGCATTTTTCTGTTTAATTTGTTTCCTTTGCCTTGGCATGTTGCCACTTAATTACTTGACTTTTGGGCTTGTTCCACAGTATGGCTCTGCGGCCAGACAGGGGAATTTTCGTCGCGAACATGTGGGGGACAACTTCTGTTTCTGGCAAGCTGGAAACCCACCCATGACCTCCACCCCAGATCACAATCCAGATCCAGGGAGGTTAAAGCAAGTGCGCTTACCCCCCAAGACTGATCACTGGATCTCCCTACAGTTCGCAGGCCAGGAGCTGGAGCTGCCTCTGAAAACTACAAAATGGCATGTCTCCTCAGTGGCTTCTAGCCCCAAGGGGAGGAAGCCAACGCATTCCCCAAATACTGGTCCCAAAGTCCATAGGGCACTAACCTCTCACTTTGTCCTAGGCATGTCTATGTTGATAATTCTGGAATCACCACAGCTGCTGGTGTTCTGGGGTCCCTCCAGCCGGTTGCTGGCCCGGCCGCCCTGGGGCTAAAACTGCTCATGCGGACTTGGGCTAGTCTCCCCACATGCTGCCGGCTCCCAGAGTGCTGCACTGGTCCTTCCTGCAGGGCTGCTGGGCTGTCCTCAGCGGGAGGTTATCTTCTCTGTGTCGTTCTGTGAGTGCTGGGGCTCCAGAAGTTGTTCAGAGTCCCCTTTTACATAGTTTGGAGGAAATCTGGGGGCAGAGTGGCTTGGACGAGCTGTTTCTACTCCCTTCAATTTGGTTTTAGATGTCATGATTCAACTGGAACTGCTCTCCCCAAAGTTACCAGTTATCTCTTAATCACCCAATATAATCACCTTTTCTCAGCCCTCATCCTTCTTAACTTCTCTATTAGTCAATCAACAGGCAATAAGCATTTATTTAATGCCTATTATATGCCAGGCACTGTGCCAAGTACTAGGGATAGAAATAAAGGCAAAGGACAGTCCCTACTCTCAAGAAGTTAATAATCCAATGTGTTTGACACTGTTTACCACCTTTTCTTCTTGGATAATCTTTTGTCTTTGAATTTTCAGATCACTGCTCTCACTTGGTTCTGCTCTTGCTTTTCTAAACACTCCTTTAGGTTTTTTGATGAATTTTCATTTTTCTTGTGTCCATTAACTGAGAGGGCTCCCCACAATTCACTATTGTACCTTTTTTTGCTTTTCTTTCTATACTATCTCATTTGAGAGGCAGTATGGTATGCCAGAGGAGTAAATTAATACAATATAATATAATACAATATAATATAATATAATATGACATGATACAATATGATATGATATAATGATATAATATGATATAATATGCTATGCTATGCTATGACATGACATGATAAAACATAACAAAACAAACACAACACAATATAAATATTATATAATATAAATGTTATTATATCATATCATATTATAGTATATTGGTACACTCAAAGCTAAGAAAATCTAGGTTTAGGTCCCACCATTGATACACTTTGGCTGTGTGACCCTGGGCAAATAATTTCACCTTTCAATCATTTGAACAATTCTCTAGGATTACAAGTTGCAGAGAAGTTGTTGAACTACTTTCGTCGATGGAGTTTTTTCTGAACTCTAGATTTCCCCATACAGTTGAAATCGCAAGTTTAATCCATATCTTTACTGCTTCCATTATTCATCTCATCTGCTTTCTTGGGTTCAAATCTCATCTCTGTTGATCCCATATTTCTATATCTACTCCTCATCTCCTAAGCTCTGTGCTCATGTCAACAACTGCCTAGTGGACATTTCAAATTGGATGTTCCATAGACTTTTCAAACTCAATGTATATAAGTTAGAATTCACCATTTCCCCCCCAAAACTAACCCCTCTTCTAAACTTCCCTATTACTGTCTAGGCTCCGCCACCCTTCCAGTTACTCATGTTTACATCCTCGGATCCTTTTTTCCTTCCTCTTCCTTATTCCACATAACCAGCCGGAGGCCAAATCTTCCCATTTCTTTTTTGACAACACCTCTTGACCATGTCTTCTCTCTACTTGAAGCCACCACTCTAGTCTAGGGCTTTATCACTTCTTCACATGGACTATTGCAGTGGCCTTTAATTTGGTCTTCTTGATTTGTTAGTACCTGACCCAATCCATGTTCTACACAGTTGCCAAATTGCAAGTCTAATCATATCACCTTCTCCTTCCACCCCACCCCTACCCCATAAAGTCCAGTGTCTCCCTATTAACCTCTAGGTTTAAATGTTAATTGCTCTGTTTGGCATGTAACCCTTTCTTTTTTCCCCCCAAATGCTTTGTTAACTTTTGGTTTACATCATTCATTTCTGCCACATTTTGAGTTATAATTTTTTCCCTGTTTTTTCCCTACCCACCACTCCAGAAGAGCAGTCCCACAGGATATCTCCTCATCCAATCTGCTCTCTCCCATATCTTCTCCCATACCTCCTTCGACTTTTCCAGTAGGGCAAGGTGAATCCCTGTGCCCCAATGCCTGCACATCTTATCTCCCAGTTACATGCAAAATAGTATTAATAATAGTATTTATATATATTTGAAACATTTAATTTTAAAACTTCCAATCCCAGATCCATTCCCTTCACCCCTAGTCACCCACTCCTGCTGGGAAAATAAGCAATTCAGCATATGTTGTACATGTATAGCTATGCAAAACATTGCCATAGTAAATATATTGTAAAAGACTATATTTCCCTCTCATCCATCCCACCCCCCACCTGGTCCATTCCCTACTTCTATCCTGTCCCTCTTCAAAAGTGGGTGCCTCCAACCTCCCCTCCCCCCCAGCATGCCTTCCCTTCCATCTTCCCCCCTCTCACCTCCTCCCCCCTATTCTTCTGCAGGGTGAGATATCCCATTTAGTACGTACGTCATTCTCTCCCTGAACCAAATTAAATGAGAATATGGTTTTCCCTTTTCGCCTTCCTGTTCTTCCCTCCCTTGTAACCATTTCCCCTTGCATCTTCTCTATGAGAGTTTACCCCATTCTGTCTCTCCTCATCTCTTGTCACATTCCTCTCTCACCTCTTAAATTCACCCCTTAAGTATCATCCCTTCCCACCAAATTCTACCTGTGCCCTCTATCCATGTATACCTATAAACATATATACACACATTCGCATATGTATTCATATGCCCATATACCCTTCTTCAATTATTTTCATACTAAGAAAGGTTTCATCAGTCACAGTTATTATTTTTCCATGTAAGAATGTAAATAGTTCAACTTTGATAAGTTCCTTTTGATTTCTTTTCCCTGTTTACCTTCTCAAGCATTTCTTGCTTCTTGTATCTGAATGTCAAATTTTCTATTCAACTCTGGTTTTTTCATCAAGAATACTTGAAAGTCCTCTATTCCACTGAATGACCATATTTTCCCCTGAAACATGATACTCAGTTTTGCTGGGTAGGTGATTCTTGGTTTTAATCCCAGGTCCTTTGCCCTCTGGAATATCATATTCCATGCCCTTTGATCCCTCAATGTAGAAGTTGCCAGCTCCTGTGCTATCCTGATTGTGTTTCCACAATATTGAAATTGTTTCTTCCTGGCTGCTTGTAGTATTTTCTCCTTGATCTGGAAATTCTGGAACCTGGCTACAATATTCCTAGGAGTTTTCTTTTGGGGGTCTTTTTCAGGAGGTGATCTGTGGATTCTTTCAACCTCTATTTTGCTCTCTGGTTCTAGAACATCGGGCAGTTTTCCTTGGGAATTTCTTGGAGAATGATTTCTAGGTTCTTTCTTTGATCATGGCTTACAGGTAGTCCAATAATTTTTAAATTGTCTCTCCTGGATCTATTTTCCAGGTCAGTGGTTTTTCCCATGAGATATTTCACATTGCCTCCTATTCTTTCAATTGCTTGGATCTGTTTACCAGCATCTTGATTTCTCATAAGGTCATTAGCTTCCATTTGCTCCAGTCTAACTCTGAAGGAAAAGCTCTTCAGTGAGCTTTTGAGATTCTTTTTCCATCTGGCAAATTCGGGTTTTTAAGGCATTCTTCTCCTCATTGCCCTTTTGGGCCTCCTTTGCCATTTGAGTTAGTCTATTTTTTAAGGTGTTATTTTCCTCAGTCAGGCTGTTGACTCTCATTTCATACTTTTCCTGCATCCTTCTCATTTCTCATCCCAATTTTTTCTCCACTTCTCTTATTTGGTTTTTAAAATCCTTCTTAAGGTCCTCTATGGCCTGCAACCACCTTGTATGTTCATTTGGGGCTTTTGGTGCAGGAGTTTTGACCTCACAATCCTCCTCCTGTTCCATGCTTTGATCCTCTTTGCCCCCCAAATAGGAGTCTAATGTTTCATTTTTCTGTTTATTTTGTTTCCTTTGTCTAAGCATGTTGCCACTTAATTACTTGACTTTTGGTCTTGCTGCCACAGTAGGACTCTGCCACCAGACAGGGGAGCTTCTATCCCAAACGTTGGGGTCTTCTCAACTGCTGGAGGTATTAGTTGGATGCTCTCCCTGAAGCCCCCAAACACTCTGGAAAGCTGGACACACACCAAGACCTCTACCCGAGATCACAATCCAGATTAAGGGAGGTTAAAACAAGAGTGATTATCCCCCAAATTGATTGCCGGATCCCCCTACAGTTTGCAGGCCAGGAGTTGAAGCTGCAACTGAAGCTGCAAAATGGCGTCTGTGCTAAGTCTCCTCAGCGGCTTCTAGCCCCCAGGGGAAGAAGCTGGTGCACTCCCAAATACTGGTCCCATAGTCCATAGGGCACTAACCTCTCATTTTGTATTGGAAATTCTGGAAAAGCCACAGCTGCTGGTCCATGTAACCCTTTCTTATATTTCCAATCTTCTTATACATTATACTTCTCTTCACACTCTATGGTCCAACCACACTGACCGACTTGCTATTACTCCCCCATGATTCTCTATCCCCAAGCTCTAAACCTTTGCACTGACTACCCTTCCTCATCTGTGCCTCTTAGAATCCTTGGCTTCCTTCACTACACAGCTCAAATGCCACCTTAGCTAGAGGATAGCTTAGCTAAATAATCTCCTGGTTACGCAAGGTGCTGATGCTTTCTCTTCTAAGTCTATCCTCCATCCAGTGATGTGCTGGCAAATATTTAACAACTAACTGGAGGGGTGGAGGATGGGGAGGAGAGGGAAATGTAGGCATGGCACACTTTTAAGTTTAATCAGCCTTATTGCCATTTTCTCCATCACTTTTTTAAGTCTAGGTAATCAAAAAAATGACCAGTCAAGCCCTAATCTGTAGCTTTTTACCAGTTTCTGAGGTATAAATGCTCATGTGAAAAATATAATAATCAGTTTGATTGTCCTACACCTGTGTTCATCTACTTTATGTGTATCTTTTATATGCTGACGCTGAGATGCTTCAGCTCAGCAGCAGTCAGAGCCATGCGGCAGCTTTACCTCCTGGCCTACAGACTGTGGGGGGACCAGGAAATCAGTCTGGGAGGTAGGCACTCTTGCTTTAACCTTCTTGGATCTGGATTGCAGTCTGGGGTGGAGGTCCTGAGGTATGTAACCAGCTTGCCAGAGTGTGTGGAGGCTTCAGAGAGGGCACCCAACTAATACCTCCAGCAGTTGAGAAAACCCCAGTGTTTGGGACAGAAGTTCACCTGTCTGTTGGCAGAGTCCCACTATGGCAAAAAAGCCCAAGGGTCAAGTGACTGAGTGGCCATATGAGTAGGCAAAGGAAGCAAAATAAACATAGTACCCCAACTTTACACTCCTACTTTGGTGACAAAAAGGATCAAAGCATGGAACAGGAGGAAGATAATGAAGTCAGAAATCCTGCACCAAAAGCTTCCAAGAAAAATATGAGCTGGTTACAAACCATAAAGGACCTTAAGAAGCAGATAAGAGAAGTGGAGGAAAAATTGGGGAGAGAGATGAGAATGATGCAAGAAAATTATGAAAGGAGAGTCAACAGCCTGACTGAGGAAAATAACACCTTAAAAAAACAGACTAACTCACATGGCAAAAGAGACTCAAAAAGGCAATGAGAAGAAGAATGCCTTAAAAACCCGAATTTGCCAGATGGAAAAAGAATCTCAAAAGCTCACTGAGGAGAATAATTTCTTCAGAATTAGACCAGAGCAAATGGAAGCTAGTGACTTTATGGGAAATCAAGATACTATTAAGCAGATCCAAACAAATGAAAGAATAGAAGGCAATGTGAAATATCTCATGGGAAAAGCCACTAACCTGGAAAATAGATCCAGGAGAGATAATTTAAAAATTATTGGACTACCTGAAAGCCATGATCAAAGAAAGAACCTAGAAATCATTCTCCAAGAAATTCCCAAGGAAAACTGCCTGATGTTCTAGAACCAGAGAGCAAAATAGAGGTTGAAAGAATCCACAGATCACCTCCTGAAAAAGATCCCCAAAAGAAAACTCCTAGGAATATTATAGCCAGGTTCCAGAATTTCCAGATCAAGGAGAGAATATTACAAGCAGCCAGGAAGAAACAATTTCAATATTGTGGAAACACAATCAGGATAGCACAGGATCTGGCAGATTCTACACTGAGGGATCTAAGGGCTTGGAATATTATATTCTGGAGGGCAAAAGACCTGGGATTAAAACCAAGAATCACCTACCCAGCAAAACTGAGTATCATGTTTCAGGGGAAAATATGGTCATTCAATGGAAGAGGACTTTCAAAGATTCTTGATGAAAAAACCAGAGTTGAATAGAAAATTTGACATTCAGATACAAGAAGCAAGAGAAGCATGAGAAGGTAAACAGGGAAAAGAAATCATAAGGAACTTATCAAAGTTGAACTATTTATATTCCTACATGGAAAAACAATAATTGTGAAACTTTTCTCATTATGACAATAGTTGAAGAAGGGTATATGGGCATATTAGTGCATATGTGAATGTCTGTATATATGTTTTCAGTTATACATAGATAGAGGGCACAGGTCGAATTTAATAGGAAGGGATGATACTTAAATGGTGAAATTAAGAGGTGAGAGAGGAATTTAAAGAGAGGAGATGGGGAGAGACAGAATGGGATAACCTATCTCATATAGAAGAGGCCAGAGAAAATGGTTACAATGGAATGGAAGAACATGAAGGCAAAAAGGCAAAACCTTATTCTCATTGAATTTGCCTCAGGGACAGAATGACATATGTACTAAATAGGATATCTCACCCTATGGGAGAGTAGGGGGGGGAAGGGATGAGAGTGGGGATGATGGAAGGGATGGCAAGCTGGTGGGGGAGGGAAATTGGAAGCACCCACTTTTGAAAAGGGACAGGATCAAAGTAGAAAATAGAACAAGTGGAAGGTGGGATAGGAGGGAGGGAAATACAGTCAGTCTTTTACAATATATCTACTAGGGTAAGGTTTTGCATAGCTACACATGTACAACATGTACTGAATTGCTTATCTTCCCAGTAAGGGTGGGTGACAAGGGAAGAAGGGAATGAATCTGGAATTTGAAGTTTTAAAATCAAATGTTTATAAAGATATAAATACTATTATTAATACTATATTACATATAATTAGGAAATAAGATATACAGGCATTGTGGCATAGAGATTCACCATGCCCTACTGGAAAAGTGGAAGGGGTATGGGAGAAGATATGGGAGAGAGCAGATTGGAAGAGGGGATATCCTGTGGGACTGCTATTCTAGGGTGGTGGGTGGGGGTAAAATGGGGAAAAAATTGTAACTCAAAATCTGGCAGAAATGAATGATGTAAAACAGAAATTAATAAAGCATTTGGGGGAAAAAAAAGAAAAAAAATATTTGTTGTCTCCCCAATTAGAAAGCAAGCTCCTTGAGGGCAGGGCCAGGTTTTTTCTCCTCCCTCCCCACTTAGCACACAATAAGCAATGTATAAATGTTTGTTTATTGATTAAACTATCATGCTTCTCTGCACTCTTCAAATCTTTTTTATTTTATATTTGGAAGGAATCCCCTTTCTTATTGTACTCTGCTGCCCACCCCCCCAACAAAATATTCATCTAGTTTCCATTCTGGAGCTCTCCAGCAATCGAGAACTCATTGCCTCCCAGGGTAGACCATTTCACTTATGGATTGCTTTGTTGGGAAGTTTTTCCTTGTATTGATTCCCTAGAAGGCAAAATTAAGAGCAAGGAGGAGAAATGACAGAGATACCAATTCAAGCTCAATGTAAAGAACAATTTTCTGAGTATTAGAATTCACTTCAATTCTTCAAAATGCATGCTTGTTAAATTGAATTGAACAATTACAATTATTCACAAGTGTCAGGAATGGTGCCTGAAGGTAGTGGCTTCTCACTCTTTAGAAGTTTCCAAGACAGGACTGGATGACCCTTTTCTGGCAGTGTTATACAGGTGATTCATATTTAGGCATGCATTGGATTAGATGGTCTTAGCTGTCCCTTCCAACTCTGTGACACTGTAAGCTAAAAGAGATTCCCCTGTAACTTTTACACATTTGTTCTTCATTCCAATTCAATGCCTCCTCCATATGGCAAGCCATCAGATATTCACATACAACGATAATGTCCCCCAATAAGTCTTCTATTCTAAATAATCTTTTTTTTTTTTTTGCTTTTTGGAGGTCAGTTGGGGTTAAGTAACTTGCCCAATGTCACACGGCTAGGTTTTTGTTTGTGTGTGCGTTAAGTGTCTGAGGCCGGTATTCTAAACAATCTTAATTTTTTTTTTTAACTTCAAGTTGTTTCCAAGATTCTTTCAATTCCAAATACGAGGGTCTTATAACTTTATTTAAGACACAAAGTTCTGAGAAATGAAATATTTTGTCCTTAGTCTTGCCTCTCCTCCATGGAAAAATAGAAGGGAAATGCATCAGCACAAGTGATGCTTGGTACTTGTCTTCCAGAGCAGCACTGTCCAAGCCACATGTAGAAATGCTTTGCCAATCCATCTCTGACTCAGGGTGGGAGTAACAGGAAATGGGATTTAGGCACCAGACGCTCCAGTTCAAAAGGCAGTAAGAGAAAAGAAACTTCAAGTATCTTCTAAAGGGTCTGTTATTCAATTCAGCAGAGACCTTGGGAGGAAAGGAAAATATACCAGCTCATCCTTAATTGCTTTTCAACACAAAGTGCTCACATTGGCAGAGTTTTCTGGCTGTTTTGCTTCTCTCCTCTCCTGGGCTGGCATCTTCCTGGAAGCTCTGAGATGCCCTCTTTGAAGCTGAGGAGATCAAAGGAAGAGGCTATTCCAGACCATGCTGATTTCCTTCAGCATCATGCCTGCACTTGCTGGCAAAGGCAGTTGGCAGCTCCTGTAGTCTCCAGGGAGGGCAGAGGCTATGAGATGCTCTGAAAAGCCTAAAGATGGGAGTTTAGGGGGACAGCACAAGGTTGGAGAGGAGAATGGAACCTTGCAGGATGAGGTCCTGTAGGATTTGAAGGAACAGAGAAATCTCCTTGGCTTCTTGTTCTACTCCTTTAATAGTGTTGCTATTCATTTCATCTATGAGAAGAGAGAAAGAGGGAGAGGGAAAGGGAGAGGAGAGGGGAGGAAAGGAGAGGAGAGAGAGAGAGAGAGAGAGAGAGAGAGAGAGAGAGAGAGAGAGAGAGAGAGAGACAGGGGTGGAGAAAGAGAAAGAGGAGAGGGGCAGAGAGAGGGGGGGCAAGGGGAGAGAGAAGAGGGAGAACAGAAGAAAAGGAGAGAGGAAAGAGAGAGAACAAAAGAAAAAGAGAGAAGGGAAAGAGAGAAGAGAGACAGAGAGAGAGACAGAGAGACAGAGACGGCGGGGGGTGGGGGGTGGGGGGAGCCTTTCATAGTATTCAAAGCATTCTTTATGAATGCTTTGTTCTGCTTGCCCCTACCTAGCCTGCTAGCTGTTCTCTCTACATATAGCACTCCATCTTTCATCTCTGTTCCAGGCATTCTTACATGTGGGATCCATGTCCTCTTCACCTCCACCTCTTAGCATTCCCAGCTTCCAAAGCACCACTTAGTTTCTACCATGGGACCTTTCTTGATTTCCCCCAGTTGTCAATGCTGTCTTCTTGAGATTACTTTCTATAACTTCGTGGTATACTTTTGTAAAAGGAGCCACCTCAGTGAGATTTCATCAAAAGATGAACATTTACAGGCCCTGGAAGACATTTGAAATGTAAAGGAGAAAACCTTCAGATGCAAAATAGACATTCCTGACCCAAGAAAAAGTCTGAGGCTTGAATAGCTCAGCTGTTTGTTAAGAGGCCAGCAAAAAGATGAACCTGCTTCCAGCGCACTAACTACAACTATATCTGGCCAGTGTCCCTATCCACTCATGTATATTAAGGTTTCCAAAGAATTATGGGAGCTGGACTGACTGAATTAGAATTGATAGCCATAAGGCAATATGGAGGACAAACAACTTCAGAGTTGAGGATCTGTGTTGAAGGGGAGAGGCTTCTGAAGGTCTTTACCTCAAGGTTGTTACCCTAGATGATAGAGAACTGTAGCATTCCAGGTGAAGAGAGCACAGTAACATGCAACCAAGGCAGTGGCTGACAGTGGAAAAGCCTATAGCTACCCATGAAAAAGTGTGCCCAGGAGATTCAGTGAACTGATACCATCCTTCAGAGATGCTGTGCTCTGGGGAAAAGGCCATCCCCCAAACCACTGTCCAGTGTCAGTGGCCAGTTCAGCAACAAGGTGACCTGGTTACTACTATTTGGAAGCCTAGCAGTCTCCCTGGCCCAGTCCAACAGCAATAAAGCCCGGAAAGGAACCAGCACAGTCACTGAGTGACCTGCTTGATCCTACCCAGAAGCTAAATGGCCCATCCAATTAAGATACTCTACCCCAGAAAGAGCTAGCCCAGCTAAGCAGCAGAGTGATCCATCCGTCACTAAAAGTATTGCCCATTGACAGAAAATATTATGAGGACCCTCTAGAGAAAGGACAACAGGGCCCTGCATTTTTGGAATTGTGAATTTCCCTGTCCATGTGTCTTCTCTACATGTATGTCTAACTGCTATTGCACATTAAGTTCATGCTTATTCTTCTCCTATGCCCAACTCTTTTTTAAAATTAATTTATTTTTAGTTTTCAACATTCACTTTTATAAGATTTTGAATTCTAATTTTTCTCCCTCCATCCTCTCCCCCTTCCCTAAGACAGCATGCAATCTGATATAAGCTATACATCTACAGTCATATTAAACATATTTCCACATTAGTTACATTGTAAAAGAAGAATCAGAACAAAAGGGAGGAACCATAAGAAAGAAAAGAAAGTGAGAACATAGTATTCTTTGATGTGCATTTGGACTTCATAGTCATAGTTCTTTCTCTGGAGGTGGATAACATTTTTCATCATGAATCTTTGGAATTGTGATGGGTCATTTTATTGATCAAAATAGCCAAGTCTTTCACAGTTCATTTTTGTAACAATATTTTACTATTACTATGTACAATGTTCTCCTAGTTCTCACTTCATTTTGTATCAGTTCATAAAAGTCTTCCTAGGCTTTTCTGAAATCGGCCTGCTTATCATTTCTTATGGAGCAATAATATTCTATTACACCACAACTTGTTCAGCCATTCCCAGTTGATGGACATCCCCTCAATTTCCAATTCTTGGCTACCATAAAAAGAGTTGCTCTAAATATTTTTCTACATGTGGGTCCTTTCCCCATTTTTATGATCATCGCTTTGTATGCCCAACTCTTGATATATTTTGGGAGAGTGTACTCCTTGTGCTAGATAAAGTGCTTTTGAACCATTGTTGTTCCTCTGTCATTTGAATAAGTGCCTTTACTAAAGAATAAATCTACTGGTTAATAGTTAAAGGGTTGTGGGCTCCCTTTAAGGGGGGTGTCTTGAATTTTTTCATAGGAAGAGAACAGACCAGTGTTGTCCCTAAAACAGTGATAACACCCATCCTTCTGGAGACCTAACCAACTGTCTGAAGTTTGAGTACTTGATTGAGTCTCAAGAGGCCTTCTTCTAATGGTATCTCTGACTTTTCTAAGTATTTCAAATTCTGAGATTTTGCAAGGAGAACCATTCAGAGACTATCCTAGTCTTGCCCTATGTCTCCATGAAGGTCAAAGAATTTCAGAGTTGGAAGAGACCTGAGGGATCATCTTCTGGTTCATCAAGTAAAATCAAAATCATTCCATACTACTTAACCTTGGTACATTCATCATATGAGAAGGAATCTAGGTTGTTCATTATGCATGAACAAGGCTTGGATACCTCCCTAGATATGATGGGAAGTCTATTCAGATTGGTCATGGGACTTCCCTTACCAAAGGGAGCTAGTTGGAATTGGAGATTTTGAGAGAGTGATAAGCCAAGAGAGATCAATTCTAGCCAAACTTCTGAAAAAGTATTGCTTGGAGGGAAGGAGATCACGTTGGCCTCAGACTTGGTCTCCTCTCCCTTCTAATCTCTTGGCCAGAGGAGGACCTGGTGAATTTTGGCAGTCTTGATTTTGGACTTCCCACATTCCCTACTGTATTCCTGGATCAGCTAACAGCACTACTTTCATTAGGAGTGAAGGATAGAATAGATTCAGATTCAACTATTAAGGGAAAGAAAAGACCTTTTACCAAGCAAGAGCTATGAGTTAACCCTTTGCCACATGGGCTCTCTAAGTTTGAGCCCATTTTCTCCTGGACTCTGAACTAGAGTAGGGAAAGAGCCTATAGAATACTTTAATGGGGGTAGGGAATATTTTGTACCAACTATATACCTCCATAGTAATTACCTATCTCTAAAAGCTAATTAAGTCTGGCTGACTACTTGATATCAATGATAATCAATGGGAAGGATTATACTGATGGGGGCTCATGACTTATAATTCTAGAAAAGATACTGTCCTGAACTCCTTAGGGCTATTTTTGAACCCTAGGTGGGAGACGTAGTAGCAACAT
This sequence comes from Gymnobelideus leadbeateri, assembly GCA_011680675.1. Taxonomy (NCBI): domain Eukaryota; kingdom Metazoa; phylum Chordata; class Mammalia; order Diprotodontia; family Petauridae; genus Gymnobelideus; species Gymnobelideus leadbeateri. The sequence goes on along the minus strand of WOXC01007287.1, from coordinate 35,706 downwards.
TGTGAGGGACCCAACCCTTCAGTAAGGTTGGACTTGGAATAGTCTATACTAAAAAAATCTTCTAACACGATACAAATGTTAGCAAACAAGCCTGAGATGTTCGTCATGTCTTACTTTTGCTCATGCATTTGGAAGAAAGGAAGAGAGAACAAAAATGTTTTATGGAAGAAACCGGTAGGCTGGGAGAAGATAAAGAAATGGCTGAGGAGTAATTTTCTGGAGAAACAAGGATAGGTCAGGTCAAGAGGATGTGTGAAGGGGTGGGCCTTGTCAGAGAAAAGTATCACAGTATCATCAGAGACTGAGGGAAACGGAGGAGGATGGAAATGAGGAGGGAATAAGGAGTTTACAAAGTGGCCTCAGACTTTCTCAGTAAAATAAGGGGTGAGGTCCTCAGCTGGACGCATAGTAATGGGGGAGATGTGGGAGGCTTGAAAAGAGAAGAGAAGGCTTGGAACAGCTGACGTGAGGAGTAAAATCGGGGAGTCAGGCAGGCAGGAGTGAAAGGATCGCCTTCCTGCAGCTGAGGGCCTGGTTGAAGTGATTCTAACATGACTTTACAGCATACCCAGTCAGCCTTGGGTGAGATTCACTAGCTCTATTCAGCAGCACATGCCTAGGAACTGAGAAGGTGTGTGGTGAGAGTAAGACAAGGTTACTCCTGTAACCTTGAGAGTAACGCCTTGTGTGGGAACAGTCCCTATTTCAGAAAGAACATATTTGGTTGGTCAAGACATTAATAAGACTAGACTTGGGAGGGGAGCTGTTAGGGCAAAGGGAGGAGGCCAACACTGACCTTTTTTAATAAAACCGGCAGAAGAATCTGAGAATCATAAACCCTCTAGTTAAAGCAAAATAAAACACAATGAGAGCCAGTTAGAGCCATGAGAGTCCAGGAGGGGTTAAGGTGAGCAAAGTCCTTGAGGGAAGGGACTGGTGGGGGAGGGGGGGTGGAATTGGGTTCTATGGTTCTAACACTTACCACTTGCCATGCTTGCAAATGTATGTTTATTAAATGTTACATTGAATTAAGAAAGGGCTTTTGAAGTAGGAAGAGAAATTTTTACTCCATGCATCCTCGTTCTTTTCTTTGCATGCATGTGCATGATATGGGCCTCCATGAGAGAGCTGAATGTTTCTCAATAGGAATATGTTTCTCTAAGTGTCTCTGTGAATCTCTCTGACCAGTGTGTGTTTCTGTGATCTGTGTGTTAGGTGTGATAGAGAGTGTATTAATTGTATTATCACCTCCTTACCTCCCCTCACTTCCTCAAACCACTCCAACAACTATAGATGGAAGTCCTTTTTCTTTCTTTCTTCCCTTCCTTGCTTCCTCCCTCCCTCCTTCCCTCCCTCCCTCCCTTCTTTCCTTCATTCCTTCCTTCGTTCCTCCCTCCCTCCCTCTCTTCCTGCTTTCCTTTCTTCTTTCTTCCTTCCCTCCCTCTCTTCCTTCCTTTCTCCCTCTCTCCCTCTTTTCCTTCTTTCTTTCCTCCCTCCTTCCTTCCTTCCTCCCTCTTTTGCTTCCTTCCTTCCTCCCTTCCTTCCTTCCTCCCTCCCTTCCTCCCTTCCTTCCTTCCCTCCTCCCTCCCTCCCTCCCTCCCTTCCTTCCTTCCTTCCTTCCTTCCTTCCTCCCTTCCTTCCTTCCTCCCTTCCTTTTCTACTCCCAGTCATTTCTATGTCTGAAATTTCTCATTTGTAGAAATCCACCCCCACCACCTGCCTTCATCCCCCATAATCTGGGGCCAGTGAAATGAAAGGCTTTATCTTGGTAAGATAACAGCCCGAGAGACTGGCAAGTTATGCGCTCCATTCCCAGTTTTTATGTTTGCAGTAAGTGGAGTCCTGTCAGTGTGCCCTGGCCTGCTCCTTAGCTCCTTCCCAAACCTCTCTCCTTCCTAACAAACACAAAGCAGATTAAATGTAGATGGATGGACTCGGTGAGGGGAGGAGGTATTTATTTTCAGAGGTATTCACCTCGGTTTTTGACAGGCTTGGCTCATCACCCATAAATATAAGCTACCAAAGGGGGAGGGCAAGTTGGCCATCAGGAGGAGAAATAGCTGTCTCAAAGGCAGGGTTGGAAACAAATACATTCTCAGGGAAGATAGGAAAGATGATGGAAGGTTCTGCTGACATGGAGCTGTACCTGGTGGAGGAGGGCTGGCCAAAATGAGGGGTCTGTTCCCCACCAAGTGAGGGAATGATAGGGCCCAGAGACGTTCAGCCTCCTGGAAAAGCAGCGTCACCTGGCTCAGTGCTCTGACTCTAAGCAGGGCTTGTCCTTTGCAATGAATTTGATCTCCAGCTGGACTTGGGATTCTGCACACACACGCACTCAGGCATCCTCTCTCCTCTGTCTCTCCCCTCTCCTTTCTCTTCACAATCAGAGTCAAACATCTTTCTAACTCGCTGGCATTTTGGACTCCCGGCACCATCCACCACCTTCTCCATCAGCAGAACCACGCCCCTCCCGGGTCTCTTCTCACCTTGCTATGGGTTAAAGGGCTGGACATTTTGGACTAAGGAATGGTCCTGCTGAGACTCCTGCTCACCTTGTATTTAAGGTGAAAGGGCCAGGGGCTAGCCAGGTGGTAAAGCCTTGGGCTTCTGGATTAATGGTCAGAGGTGGGTGAAAAGACTTCAAGTCTCCTGCCTCCCCTGTCCCTCCCCCACTGCCAAATTCTTCTCATTTCTTCCTTTACGTCAGTATGAAATTCTGCAAACCCATCGAATGTCTGATCAGCAGATTAGTAGATGGTGTTGACATCTCTGTTCTCACCCTAATGTTTTGTTTACTTAATAGACGAATGCTGTCTTAGGGGTTGCTGGAGAGTCAAAACAGTGTTTGGGGAAGCCAGGCCAAGGAATAAATTGTGCTAATTTTTTTCCCCTCAGCATTATTTTCCCCTCCATGAATCCTCATCTAATGGCCCTAGCCCTCCAGATGCCTCAGTCGGCCAATAAACATTTATTAAGCACCTACTATATGCCAGTAACTATGGTAAGCACTGGGGATAGCCAATAAACATTTATTAAGCACCTACTATATGCCAAGAACTATGGTAAACACTGAGGATACAAAAGAAAGGTAAAAGACAGTACCTGCCCTCGAAGAGCCCCTAATCTAACAGGAGAAACAACAGGCAAACAGTGCTATACAAACAAGCTATAGAGGGATAAACAGGGGGAAGGCACCAGAATTATAAGAGACATCAGGAAAGGCTTGTTGTAAAAGTTGAGGTTTTAGCTGGGAATTGAGGGAATTACTGATGGGGTGCTTGGGTGCCTGTGCTTGAACCCCAATTTATAAAATCACATCCAGTTCCAAAATCACATTTCTCTCTAGCCTCAAAACACTGTCTCAGGCAGTTTCTCTCTAGCTCAGGGTCAGCAGGCCCTAACAAAATACTTCTCTCTCTTCCTGATAAAGTAGCCAGCTGCACCTATAGAACTGAGTAGTTTGACCCAACTGTGTACTGGTTAAAGCAGCTGTATACTGGGTCATACCTATGGTATGTATCCTAGACTCAGTCATATGTATACTCCCTAGTTCATTATACATATCCTGAATCTCTTGTTAGCTTGGTATATATGTATTCTCCCAATATCTATCTTGTAAAACATGACATTGATGGGTGGCAGCTTGGTCAGCCCTGATCACTAGCTGACTTAGTGATGTTTCAGGTCTAAAACCACACCTCCATGTAGCACTCCCTTGGGCTATTTCCCTGTGAATTTTGGGCAATACACCTGCACAGTAGATATTAAAAGTGCATGTTCCTTTAAGAACTGATTACTCCTTAACTCCTCCCTAATTCTGGCCTGACTCATCTAATTAGTATATTTGGCACTTGTTATATTATAGATTATCCTATATAAATTTTAATTTTATCTATCTAAGTTTGCAGGTTCCCTAAGAACTCTTGCCCGTTGTATAGTGTAACAATAAATCTTTTTCACCTTGACTTAGAGAATGCTTGGGTCTGTGATTTCATTCCAGGTTGCTTTCCAGGGACTCTGGTTATTGGGGTTCTTTGATTCCCTGAATTCCTTGACCCTGAATCTCTACCATACTCCATGCCATCTCCAGCCAAGATGTTAGCTCTTGGAGCCCAGGAACTTTGACTGTTATTTGCTTGATGCGTTGAATATGTCAACTTTCTTTGTAAGGAAACACCTCTACCAAACCCGTTTGCAACTCATCAGTTACTCTAGCATATTTAAAATTCAGAGACATTCAGTCTCACAAGCTAAACGGTTGTCAGAGAGGGCATGGCAACCCAGACCTTCTGGATTCCAAGTCCAGTTACTCTACTATATCATACTGCCTCTAAATACACAAAATGTTTATATTCTTTTCCACTCAGACATTTATTTATCAATATTTATCAATATCCACTATTTCATTTTTCTGTGTTTCTATGTCTGAAGATATTGTTTCTTCTCTGATTGTAAGTTACTCAAGAACAAAGAATTCATCTAACTGTACCTTAACCTTACATTACCAATGCCATGACCTCATGCTGGCTGGTACTGTTGCTGCCACATGGTATGAAATAACCCCAAAGGACAATTGGACATTTAATGACAATTTGTCATTTAGAAAGTAATTTTGTGAAAAAAGATGGCGCAGTGGAAAGGGTTCTTAACTTGGAAGAACTGAGTTCAAATCCTGCCTCTGACAGACACTGTGTGTTCACAGGCAAGTCACTTCACCTTACTGAGCCTCAGTTTCCTCATTCATTGAAAAATGGGACTAGAAACACTTGCAGCACCTACATCACAGACTTTGTTATGTGGTTCAAATGAAAAAAACATTTATAAAGTGTTTTGCATACTTAAAATACTATATGAAGTACCAGCAATTGCAAATGCATTGAGCCACCAATTAGCAGATTCAGTGGATTCATTTATTAAGCCTATCCTTCCTGCCTTCCTCCCTTCCTTCCTTCTTTTTCCTTTCCTTCCTTATTCAGTCACTTGTTTACTCAACCATTCATTTGTTCACTCATTCATTCACTCATTCATTCGTTCACTTGAATTCAAGCATTCATTCACTCACAATTCATTCATTCACTCCCTCACCAATTCCTTCATCTATTCATTCCAGGCACAATGGCATTGATGCTTGCAGGCAGAGATGGCTGGCTCGATTTACTGCCATTATGTCAGGAAGCACTACCCTTCATAGCTAAATGGGCCATGGCTCTCAGCAGATGCTATGCTGGTATAGTTCCCGCAGTATCTTGGCCAATTTCAGATTGGACTCTTCTGAGTCAGAGCCTCACTCTAGCTTCTCTTTGCTGAGGTGACTCTGTCAGGTTGGGCTTCTTTTGAAATACTGAGCTCCATGTCACAGTAGATATTCAAGCAGAGGGCAGTTGCCTATGTTTAGGAAATCCTATAGAGGGAATTTCTGTCCTGGATAGGAGGCTGGACTGGATGACCTTTGAGTCCTTTCCAGATCCAAGTTCTATGTTTTAATTACCTACCATCCATCTGACTGACCTTTTAGTCAAGTGGCCAGAGATGTGCCCCAGCTGTTGAAAAACACTTGTAATTTGTGGAGTGTGTGGTTTTTAATTTAATTTAAAATTTTAATCTCACATGAGAGTCAGCATAGAAAGTGGAGAAAGGGCTGACCTTGAAGCCAAAAAGACCCAGATACAACAGTTCCTCCTCTGACATGCACCACATTGGCTGTGTGACCCTGGGCAAGTCACCTAACCTCTAAGTGCTCTGGGAAACTCTGAGATTATAAAATGCAGTGAAGAGGCTAACCTGTTCACACACTGTAGAGGGAGTTTCCTCATCTGGGAGTTCCCTATACCAATGAAATAATAAGTCCAGTCCCTATCCTTATCTTCAAGTCATCTGGATTTCTTTATGTTCCCAATTAACTCTGGAACCCACATGTGGTCAGTCCCCCCCACCCCGCTGGCCCTCCCCCCCATTTCTCTTATTGGAGAGGATGGAGAGTAGAGAATGGAGAGTTCCTCCCAGATCCTTCATTTCTTTTTATATGTTGTCTTTCTTCATTAGACTATAAGCTCATTGAGGGCAGGGACTGTCTTTTGCCTTTCTTTGTATCCCCAGCCCTTAGCACAGTGCCTGGCCCATAGTAAGTGCTTAATACCTGTTTATTGACTGACTATTAATTACATTGTTCATCAGAAGGATCCCTGACCTTGAGTAATTTATAGTTAAAGATGCTAGTAGCAACATGCTTTAGTGGAAAAAACCCAAGATTTGTAGTCAGAAGACCTGGGTTTGAATCCTGCCTCTGCTCCTAACTCTAGAACGCAAGTGACTAAAAGTCTTCATATGTAAAACAAAAGGACTGAATTAGGTGACTTCTGAGCTCTCTCTCAGCTCTAGACACTATGATATTTCATGGTTCCTGGGCATGTTTATCTGGAGCTAGAGAAGCAGCAGAATAAAGAGAATGAACTGATGTTAGGGATGTTCACATTACTTATAGGTCAAAGATAACAAAGAGCAACGAGTAGAGAAGGCTGTTGTTTTTGTTGTTGTTGAGTCATGCCCGACTCATCATGATCCCACTTTGGGTTTTCTTGGCAGAGATCCTGGAATGGTCCACCTTTTCTTTCTCAGCTCATTTTACAGATGAGGAAACTGAGGCCAAAAGAATTAAGTGATTTACCCAGGGTCACCCAGTTAGTGGTTTATCATTTCCTTCTCCAATTCATTTTATAGATGAGGAAACTGAGGCAAATAGGATTAAGTGCCTTGCCCAGGGTCACACTACTAAAAAGTAGAAGGAGACTGACCCTAGAATCAGAATGCCTTGGGATCAAATCCCATTTCCAACACGTACTGGCTTCGTGATCACAGACACAGACAAATGGCTTAATTTTTTAGTTTCCTGGGCAACTATCTGAGACTATAAATTAAAGAAAACCTTAATTAAAGATGAATACTCAGCACCTACCATACAGCACAAAGTACTTAATAAATGCTATTTCATTCATTCGTTCAACCTACATAGTTGGAGAGTTGCCACACTGGAAGTCCTCAACCCAATGAAATCACAATATACTCTATTGTATATAGCATATACCTATTGTATATACCATAATATACCTCTACCCATAAATTTCTCTTAGGTTAAGGAGAATGGCTGAGTGCCACATCCACACAGAATGGGGTGTGTAGAAGCTGTTAGCTCTTCTTGGACCAGACAAACAGATTCGTTGAGACAGCGGTATGGCAGGGAATGACATTTTTTTCACCTTAGCAGGTGGTGACATACTAATTATGTTAGGGAAGAAGAGATAAGAACAAGATAGGATAAAAGCTGTAGCAAAAGTGTCTCGGTTTTCCTGTTCACACATTGTTTGGCATCTAGAGAGTACGTGTGGCCCAATAGAGAGAAGACATCTCACTCTGAGGATGCCCTTCAAAACTCCAAGGAGAGAGAATGCAGTGCCATCTTCCAGCCAGTTGGGGTTGCATAAGGTGTCAACCTGCTCTAGCCTGGAGGAGGGTTATGGAAATGTCTGACTTTCAAACATGATTTCCAAACTGCTCTGCAGTAAAAGCTTGGATTGGTGCAAGTGGGTGTCAAGAATATCAAGTGAGATTCAATTACATTTTTTTTTTATTTTGGAGAAACCTTCATCAAAATATGTATATCTAATTAGGACAATTACAGCACAGGAACAAAAAACTGATTAAAAATCATACACTCCATAAATTACAAGTGTTTTCCTCCAGCTGGGGCACATCTCTGGCTGCTTGGCTACAAGGCCAATCAATAGTGCCAGGGAAATGCTTCCTGCTTCAGGAATAGCTAGAGGCAGTGAGCGACCCCTTCTGGGATGGGAAGTGCAGGCTGACCCAGTATTTCCTGGGACCACCTATTTGGAGGAAGAAAATAATAGACTAGAACTGTGCCCAGCTGGGTCTCTACTGAAGGTTAGAGGGTGGGGCTGTTTGGTGGTTTGGCAATATGGGGATGTATGTAAACTAAAAAGGACATGGACATTGGAGCACATGCATCTGTATCTGAGCAAAAGTATATGTACATATGTGGACGCACACATAGACATGTGCATGTGTCTTAATCGGAGTAGGATTGTCTCTATACCTGTATCCATATGGGAACACGCATGGATGTTTATATCTAAGAAGTGCACATACTCTCCTCAAGGACAGTTCCTGTGCTTCTTTGATAACCCCCTCAGCTGTGCTGAGCACATAGTAGGTCTTCAACAAATACTGTACAATCACAGACTGAATTAAGAATAATAGCTCTAGCATGAAAAGGGACTTTAGAATCTAACTCCTTCATTATATAGATGAGGAAAATCAAGGTCACACAGGTAAGGTAGTAACTAGGGTGGCTAGGTGGCGCAGTGAGTAGAGCGTCGGCCCTGGAGTCAGAAGGACCTGAGTTCGGTTCCGGCCTCAGACACTTAACGCACACACAAACAAAAACCTAGCCATGTGACCTTGGGCAAGTTACTTAACCCCAATTGCCCTCCAAAAAAAAGCAAAAACAAGGTAGTAACTATCAGAGAGAGAATTTGAATTTAGGTCCTGTGACTCCATAGCTAGAGCTCTTTCCACTATTCTACACTGTTTCCTTTTGGGGAATGAGGGAAGAGAAAGGAAATCTATATCATGCATTAGAGTATAATATTCTTTTATTGATGTGCCTAAAAATAAGTCTTTTGGTAAGACATCTAAAAGGAAAACTGAGGGAAACAGTATTTTGAATATTTTAATAAGCATGAATATATAAAAAGCCTCTGACTTAGACTTCCATTTTGCATATTTTACTAAAATAATAAATTCCTTGAAACTTAAAAAAAAAGAAGTGTACACATCTGGTCATGGCGCCATGTCATTAAATATAGTTTTTATTTCAATCAGTCATCGAGTGTTTACTGACTACTGTGTGCCAGACACTGTGCTAAGCTTGAAGAAAGGAAAATAAAAGGCACCATGATCCTTACAAAGAATTGGAAATTGAAGGGATGTCCATCATTTGGGGAATGGATGAACAAGTTGTGGTACATGAATGTAGTGGAATACTATTGTGTCATCAGAAAAACCTGGAAAGACTTATATGAACTGATGCAGAATGAAGTGAGCAGAACCAGAGAACATTATATGCAGTATCGGCAACATTGTAAGCTGATCAAGAACAAATGACCTTTTCTCAGCAATATGATGATCCAAGACAATTCCAAAGGATTCATGATGCAAAATATGAGCCACATTCAGAGAAAAACCTGATGGAGTCTGAATGCAGATAGAAGCGTACCGTTTTCTTTTTCTTTTCTTCATTTTCTTTCCTTTTGGCCTGTTCTTTCTTTCACAATATGACTAATATGGGAAATATGTTTTACATGATTGCAAATATGTAACCTATACTAAATTGCTTACCTTCTTAAGGAGTGGGGAGGTGAAGGAAGGAGAGAGGAAATTTGGAATTCAAAATTTAAAAAAAATTGAATGTTAAAAATTTTCTTTACACGTATTTGGAAAAAAATAAAATGCTAAGAACCATGGTGACCTTTGAGAGATTTACATTCTAATGGTAGAGATAACATTTAAATCTATTCAGGTATATACAAGATATATACAGAGTATATGAAGGTAATCTGGAAGGAGAAGACAGCCTTCTAGTTTAGAATCAAAGGTCTTGGGTTCAAAACTCAGTTCTCCAACTTACTGCTTCTATGATCTTGGGGAAGTCATTTTTATATCCCTGAGCCCCAGTTTGCCCCTTTGTAAAATGGAGATTACTCACTGCACTACCTTATCTCACAAGGATACTGTATTTTACACACCTTTAAGTCCCATACAAACATGAAGCTTATAGTCTTGGGGTGAAGGAAGGAGAGAATAGAGGAGAGATATCTGAACTTTGAGGGTAAAGGAGAAGGAGGGAATCCAAGTGGACCACTGTAAGACCTGGAAATCCCAGCATCACCCATCATTGTTAATATCCCCTGGGTCTCTCTGGACTGCTACCTTGGGCTGTCTAATTATTATTCTACTCCACAATACAGCAACTGGTTGGTAGGGCCAGAATCGGACAGGTAGTAATAGATAACACTGATCACTGACTACTGTTGAAGGCAGCTTGATCCCATTAGGGAGGCTAGAACAGGATGAAGAGGAGAGGATGGAACCAGTTATGGGGAGGACTCTTCCCCATCTCCCTGTGGGATCCAAGATGGTCTACAGATGGGGTCAGATTGGGCACATGTCCTTAGCTCTCTAGGTGCATGGACCACCATGTAAGCATTATAGCCAGCTCCACTCTGCAGTGGGAATGAAGGAAGGAGGTTGTGCAAGGAGTCTGAGGAAGAGGGAAATGATGATGTCAAGGTCCTTGGCTGTCAGGCTTTGTTTCTCCCAGAAAACAGTAAAGTCTCCTCCCCTATGCGACAGGAGTTTAGGGGCTTGGAGAGAGAATGTGAATGGCACCAGTGATTTTAGTTTCTTGAGCACTAATGATCTAGGTATCTGTTAGCCTTAGCTGGAGGGAATCAGGGAGTTTGTCCTATGGATATGCTGGTCCGGCAAAGCATTCTGGGAAGTCACTCATCTTTCTCCTACTGTATGATCATGGCAAAAGTAGTCCCAGGTTTCCTTGTCAACAAAGGCTGAGAGTCCCTCCTACCTGAGCTTCTCTCAGTGTCTGGGCCTGAGGTTGTCAACCCATGCAAACAACTCCTCCTAAGTTGGCTAGATTCATAGGATCATAGAATTCAGTCAGAATAAATCTTTAGGGAGTATCTCCTTTCATCCCCTAATTCTATCCATGAGGAAATTAAGACCTAAAGAGGTTATTATATTGACTTGACCTTTGATCCCATCAGATTGTAAGCTGGAGTCAGGATTTGGACCTCTTTGGTACTATCTACCAGAGTGGACTGAGCAAAGCATATGGATCGAAGGGACAATGGATTTCGGAGCATGGTGTGTGTTATGTTTGGGGTGGAAGGTGGGGAGCTATGTTTGGTGCTAGGAGGAAATGATGTTTTCTTAGCTGTCATGGAGTCCTATTGAAAGGGGACTTTTAAGGGGAAATTCAGAGAGAATCTATCACACTAAAGATTTTCCTTTCCAAGTAACTTCCCTAGTTCCCTAATTCTATCCTTATCGTGGGGGTCATGCAAAATTTTCCTGGACTGCAGTCTAATGACCTACATTCAAATACTAGCTCTGCAATTTACTGCCTGTGTGACCTTGGACAAATCATTCAATCTCCCCCAGACATACTTTTCTCATGTGTAAAATGAGGGGGTTGGACTCCATGGTTTATTTTTTTTTCCAGCTCTACAGCTATAATCCTGAAACCCTACGATACCAGCCCAATGGGGAACTTCATCGACAAGGGTTTAAACCATCTAACAAATCAGGAGAGGAACCCAGGAGGCCTGCCTCCTGCCTGGGATGTCTAGCTTCATCCTAATGTTACTGTTTACTTTGGGAGGGTCTTAGAGTTGGGGGTTGGAGGGAGGAGGGGGAAACCAGGAGAAAATGGAACAGGGCTTTAGCCTTGGGTTTTCTATTTTTATTTTTTTGTAAATGTCCAGCCATAATCCTAAAAATAATCAATGCTAATTTGCACGTCATTTGGTACCATTGCAGGTTTTCATGTCAAAATGCACTAAAAGCTTTCCAGACCATTTTCTGTTATGGCTGCCAATGTTCTCCCCAGTGTCTATTGTGCCATATGGGGTTGGCTCAGTCGGGGAAGGGTTAGACCAACAGAGATACTAAAAGAGCCCATTCATAGCATCGAGAGCTGAGAGCAGGGCAGAGCTCATCTAGGACTCATTTTATAGATAGCACAGATTAGGGAATTGAGACCCAGAAAGTTTAACAGGCAGGCCCAAGGTCACACAGGTAGGATGAGACAGTAATAGATTCAGAGTGAGAAGGGAACTCAGATTGGTATAATAGAGAGCATGGGGGACTTAGAGTCAGGGGGATTTTCGTTCAAATCCTGCCTCAGCTACTTACTAGCTGTATGACCCTGGGCAAATCACTTATCCTTTCTATGCCTCGGTTTCCCCATCTGTACTATGGGGATTATAAGAACTTACCTTTCAGGGTCATTGTGAGAATCAAATGAGATAATATATATAAAATGCTTTACAAACTTTTAAGTTGATTTTACCGAAGGAGGCCCAGAGACATGATGTGATTTATGTAAGATTTTCCCAAGTGGGAAGTGGTAGAGCCAGGATTCAGACTCTGATTCCAGACCTAGCTCTCTTTCCATGGTCCTCCTATGGGAGAACTGGGATTTGAACCCAGGGTTTCTTTTTTTTTTCTTTTTGGAGGGCAATTGGGGTTAAGTGACTTGCCCAAGGTCACATGGCTAGTTTTTCTGTTGAGTGTCTGAGGTCAGATTTGAACTCAGGTCCTCCTGACCCCAGGGCTGGTGCTCTATTCACTGCACCACCTCGCCCCGCCAGGGTTTCTTATTTCTACTACATGTCCACTAGATGGAACCTCAGAGGACGCTGGCTGGGCTTACCTCTTGGTAGCTGAGTGACCTAGGGGAAGTCACAGATTGAACTTGTTTCCTCATTTGTAGAACAGACACTGTCATACTCTCACTTCCTACCTCGCAGCGTTATTTTGAAGATCAGATGAGATAAAGCATGGTGGGAGCATTTTGTAACCCCGGAGCCCTACTCAGATGAAAGCATTATCGGGTAGAGCCAGGAAGCAAGAATCAGAGAGGGCTAGGGTCTGCCCAACCCAAGCCCTGGAGGAGGAGAATTAAGGAAAAGTGCAAATTACCCAAACCCATGATTAACATTTCTTCTGAACCGCATGTATATTAAAGCACACCCACCCAGAGTCCCTACACAATGAATTCTGCATGAATCTTAAGATAAATCGTTTGGATAACTTAGCGGCAGCTGTACTCCCTGGCTACCAGCTGCCTTTCCAAATCATTTTAAACAGCAAAAGAGAAAAGAAGAGAAAGGGGAAGGACAAAGGAATAAGGAAGGGGGGAAAGGATGGTAGAGGGAAGGAGGCTGAAGGTGTTTGGCATTAACATTCTGGGTTTGGACAAAGATGGGGGTGAAGGGGGGGCTAGAGGGGCAGACCGTTAGGATGGCTTGGTTTAAAAAATTTTTTAATTTTCAAATGCAGTGGAAAAATTCAGTCTGAATGGCACCTTCATATATGGTTAGGCCTAGTGGGAGGAATGAAAGTGGAGCATGATTTGGACACATGAAGGAATCAACAGTTCAGTTTGATTCCAGAATCATGTATTAAACACTTCCCAACAAAGGCAGCACAGAATGAACAAGGCAAACAGGTCTTCATTCCAAGGCATCAGCATGGGGGGAGGCGTACAGTACCCCAAATTAACTACCATTTTCTGTGACAGCTAGGCAGCACAGTGGATAGAACTCTGGGACTGGAATCAGGAAGACCTGAGTTCAAATTCAACTTCAGACACTTGTTAGCTGTGTGATGTTGGGCAAGTAAGTCACTTAACCTCAACCTGCCTCAGTTTCCTCAGCTGTAGCATGGGGACAAAATAGCACCTACCCCCCAGGATGATTATAAGGATCAAATGAGATAATTCAGGAAGCTCTTAGCACAGTGCATGACACATAGTAGGCACTTAATACGTGTTTCTTTTTTTCCTTTGGCTGTGTCTTATTACATGGTTCTTTACTAGCACAGCTAGATCTGGATCTCTCACTGTGCTGCCTTCCTCTACAATTCCCATGGAGTATAGCCCTCTACTGACCTGACCACAAATGAACCTGAGGTCAGATTGTATACTGCTTTCCTGCCCGTTTTTCTCCTCCTTTTGCCCCAGGTGATATATTTCTAGTTCTGCTTATTATATGTACAAGCCTTCATGTTAGGTGTGAATGTGAGAAAAGAGAGAGAAAGGAAGGAAGGAGGGAAGGAAGGAAGGAAAGAAGGAAGGAAGAAAGGAAGGAAGGAAAGAAGGAAGGGAGGGAGGAAGGAAGGGAGGGAGAAAGGAAGGAAAGAAGGAAGGGAGGGAGGAAGGAAGAAAGAGAAGACAGAGAAAGAAGACAGGAAAAAGAAAGGAGGGAAGGAAGGAAGAAAGAAAGAAAGAAAGAAAGAAAGAAAGAAAGAAAGAAAGAAAGAAAGAAAGAAAGAAAGAAAGAAGGAAAGAAAGGAAGAAAGAAAGGAAGGAAGGAAGGAAGAAGAGAAAAGAAAAGAGACATCTGCCTTCAAGGAGGCTGCATGCCACTGGGAAGAATATAAGACTTCTTTATTGAAGTCAACAAAATTCCAGTGACCATATCACTAAACAGAGGGTCCTTTGTCCCATTTATGCAATTCTTCATTGTGCTTTGCTATATTCAAAAAACATAACTTTTTCAATGCTTCTTTAGCCAATCAAAAAATCTCCATTTCAACTTGTGGTTAGCCACGAAAACCAGTTATGGAATATCCACACCTGTTTCAGTCTCTCCAAGGCACATGAGAGCATGTTTTTCCTGGAAGAAGCTCCCTGGTATTTTTACTGTTTTCACGTGGAGACACCACCTTAGCAAGCTGATCATGTCTGCTCATGCCTCAGTCCCAGTCTTACCTCCTGAGAGGAAGGTAATGAACGTAATGGGCTATTCAAATGTTTTACTGTTTCTATATGTGTTTTGGGGTTCCTGTAGGTCCACTGAATTGTAATGAAACTTCTGTGAAAGAAATAAAAAGCTAATTTATACCCAATACTCATATTATACTTTGAGTACCTTTGGATAAAGATACCCAGTTATCCACATTTGGGGAGATCCTAAACATAAGCCTTATTTTCTATATCGTGTTTTAGAAGTTTTCCTGGAGTTTTTATGCCAGTGTTAGAACAAAGCCAGAGAGAGAACTTGACCCCCTTAGGATTAAGCCCTCAGAATGGACATGGGTCCAGGGGAGCCCAGAGGTGGAAATTATATAAATAAAATAAAATAAAATAAACGTACAAATAAATATATTTATATTTTTTAATATTTGTGATTTATAATATAGTATTTATATAATAAATATAGATACAAATAAATGAAAAAGTCTAAGGTCCTATCTCTACTAGTGTACTTAGAACTCAGCACAGATATACCCCAATTTAAGACAGATCAGTTGGGCTGTTGTTCCCTACCAGGGACAATCCACAAACCAGCATCCTTCCCTTTACTTCCACTTATGCTTCCATCTGGTTTAAGTATTCATCACCTCTTGCCTGACCTATTGTTGGTTGGGTGTTGTCCATCATCCTGGAAGATGGCATCACTATGTTGGGACAGAGGTACAGTGTGTCCCACTGTGGCTGATCAGACTAATAGGGGCCCAGAAGGCTCTACCACAGGTCAGGCACAGATAGTCAATGTAAACATTTGGAGTGGAGATGGTCTACATTTGCATATCTCATGGTTCTTTTGAGCTACTCCGATTCTGCTCTTGGAATATGTTATGAATATTTACCCTGTCAACCTGAAAGTTTGGTTAAAATAGGCAAACAGGTGATATATAAATTCATATTGTTTTATTCCCTTAAAGCTAGCAGATACATGAATACATTGAACCAAAACTTAAACTTTGTCTGATAAAAGAATGAGAAGCCTTTTAGAAACATTTTAGAATAATCCCAATTCAGTATGTCTGTGTCACTCAAATTTATGATCTCCATACATGTTTAACCATAGTATGAGAAAGGAATTTTCTTAATTGAATAGGCTGTAAATACAATAAGAGAGTTGACAAAGTGTCGATTGAAATTATAATCCAGGATATCTGCGTTTCCTTTACCATTAACATGTCATAACATAGTATATGTCCATTAAGATAAGAAAAGTCCCATTATTCAAGGTAGTGTGTGGTCAAGATGCCATATCCTTGGTAGTCATTAAGAGCTTCACCTGGCCTTGTGGTGATGACACAGGAAGGGGCATTCTGGGTTTACTTAGAAAACAAAGGAGGGAATATCTGTTAGGTCAAGGTGCTTCTTTCTTCTGGTTGATTAGTTCAGGTTCTGTCCCTTATTGAGGTTCAAATGACCTTAAATTATTATCAATGTATATTAGTATATAGTCCCTTTTTTGCATGCAGGTAATTTGCATGTACAAATCTTGTGCCTGGAATGCACTCCCCCATTCCTAGGAAAGGTTCAGCTCCAGTTACCTCACATAGGAAGCCTATCTTGACACATCCTTTTTGCTAGCCTCTTCTTCTCCTAGGCCCCCCCCCCCCCTTTGTATTTAACTTTATTTTTTGTATCAATTTGTTTTTTCTCCTTAATAGAATGTAAGCTTCCTGGGGGTGGAGTTGGCTTGTTTTGTCTTTTCATCTCCAATCTCTAACCCAGTGACTGACATACACTTAATAAATGAAGGAATATAAAAAATTCCAAGTTACTTGTGTATCTTCCCCAGTGTCTCCCATAGTGTGCTGAACATGACTCTTAATAAATGGTGCTTGGATGTTGACTGAAGGAACTTAGAAAACAGTTGCATTAAGGGAAGATGATTACAAAGAGCTTCTTTTAAAACTCCAGGAGCTCCTCTAGGATATTTAAGTGTTTGTTTACAGATCATTAACTGGTTGATTGAAGGGCTGAATGGGAATGGGAGCAGGTACAGAAATTGAGAACTAAAAATGTTAGGAGTGGCTGAATACTAAGATCAAACAGAAAGAGAGATAATTGAAGTGATAATGTAAACCAAAGGTAAAATAAACTGGACTTAACAAAAATTCAGTTTACACAGCTTTTCTGCCTGATTTAGGGGAATGAATTTTGGCTTTGAAGCTGTAGATTTCCATTTCTACTGTCATTTAAGTAGTTAATTATTCAGTCAACAAACATTTAATTAAGTGCCTACTATGTGCTGGGCAGTGTTAAATGCTGGAAATAAAAAGAAAAGCAAAAAGACAGTCCAAGGAGCTCCCAATCTAATGGGGGAGATAACATGCAAATAGCTATATAGACAATAGACCAGATAAATTTGCTGGGTCCCAAGGAAAAGTTTCTAGGGGCTAGGCATCTTCCATCTGCCCTAAGGCAACTACTTCTGTCAGTGCCAGTGAAAGACTTCTTCCACCTCCTGTTTCGAAACCAGTTTTTCCAAATGGGATATGGAAAAACTCTAGTTCAAAGAAGAACAACCCTTCCTTTGACTTCCTCCCTCCCTCCCTCCTTTCTTCTCTCTCTGTCTCTGTCCTTCTGTCTCTCTCTTTGTTCCTCCCATTCCCCCCAACCCCCTTTTCCCCCGACCCCCTTTCCCCCATCTCCTGCTGCCTCTGTCTTTTGAGGGTAGAAGAGTGGTACCTTTCACTCAATGAAGAACATTCTCACACATGGTCATAGCCATTCCATCTCAATGACCCTGACCTCCTGTAGATCTTCATCCAAACCCCACTCCACAGCCATACGATTGAATTCCTCATTCCTATCCTCTTTAGCCCTCCCATCCCAAAGTTTCAACCTGATTCCATAGATAACAAACTTGCTTTCA
This sequence comes from Gymnobelideus leadbeateri, assembly GCA_011680675.1. Classification (NCBI taxonomy): domain Eukaryota; kingdom Metazoa; phylum Chordata; class Mammalia; order Diprotodontia; family Petauridae; genus Gymnobelideus; species Gymnobelideus leadbeateri. The sequence continues at coordinate 18,208 of WOXC01007287.1, read as the reverse complement.
TCTTAAATCTTTTCCTTTCCCACTCCATCTACTAGCTCTTAGTGAATGAAACTCAGCTTCTCTTCCCCCTCCCCCACCCCCCTTCCCCTCCCCCCTCCGCCCCATGTGGACTCCCTGGCCTTTCTATCTAGCACTAGCTACACCTTCATTCATTCTTCTCCATTGAGGCAGGGGAGTTGGAATACTCCTTGCTCCCCATTGACCCTTCCAGGTTCTCCCTCTCCTTCCATCACTCAAAAACCTCTCTTCAAGAATTCTGAAATCCCCTTATCTGACCATAATCTATGGACTTTTTAAATGTACCTCTGCCTTCCTTACTCTTTGTCTACACCATGACCTCCAATTCACTGAGCTTTCAAATCTCAGTCTACCTTCCCTGAATTAGCCATTCTTCTTGTCTCTCTTCTTGACCCCATAGTGAACCATTTAATCTTATACTATCTTCTTCTCTAGAGTCTCTGGTCCTCTTATCATTTGTTGATTATGCCTAACTGAGCCTTAGCGTTGGATCATTCCCATGATTCACCATCTTTGCTCCTACACTCATGCTGCTGAATGAAGATAGAGAAAATCACACAATCATTCTGACTGGGTCTACTACGAATTTATGTTATGCAACCTCTACTGGGCGTCATCCTGCTGGAGCTCCTGTGTCACTCACTGTCCCACTCTCCACACCCTTTTCACACCTTATCCTCCCACCTCATCCCACTTCCCATGGCTCCCCCTACCTTCACTCTTTCAGTAGACAACCTTGCCTCATATTTTAAGGAAAAATCAAGATAATATAACATGAAATCTTCTTCCTCTCTTCCTCATCTCCCACGTCTCATGTGCCTTCTGCCAATATCTCCTCCTTTACTCCTATTACACATGATAAAGTGACCTCTGTACAGAGGCTAACCTTTTCACTGGTTGGAAATGATCCCATTCCAACCCATCTCTCCAACAGATTATCTTCTCTGTCATCCCTACTTTTTTACTTATTTTCATTCTCTCCTCTATTAGTTCATTGCTTACTGCCTGTAAACATGCCCATGTTGCCCCTATCCTGGAAAAGCCCTCACTGATTCTTCCACCCTTGCTCTCATTCTATATCTCTTCTGCCCTTTGTAGCTAAATTCCTCAAAAGAGGAAAAGACCCTCTAGAATAAAATTCAAAAAGACCCTCTAGAATAGGTGCCTCCATTTTCTTTTTCTCACACTATCTTCTCAACCCCTTACAATTTGACTTCTGACCATGTCATTGCATTGAAATTTGTCTCTCCAAAGTCCCCAGTGATCTTTGTTGTTGCCAAATACAATGGCCTTTCTAAATCCTCATTCTCCTTGACCTCTTTGTGGCTTTTGACACTGTTGATCCCCCTTGATACTCTTTTCTTTTGATCACTTTTTGGGTCACCACTCTCTCTTGGTTCTCCTACATCTCTGGCCTCTCCTCCTCTTCTTTGCTAGGTCCTCTTCCATTTAATGCCATAGGTGTCCCTCAGGTTCTGTCCTGTACATTCTTCTCTCTTCCTATTCCCTCATTTAGTGATCTCTTTAATCACCATCTCTATGCTGATGATTCTCAAATTTACTTATCCTATTTCAACCTCTATATTGACTTCCAATCTCATATCTCTAATTGTCTTTCAGACATCTTTAACTGAATGTCCATCTTAATAGATATCTTAAGCTCAACATGTCCAAAACAGCTAATTATGTTCCTCCTTAAACCATCCCCTGTATTACCATAGAGGGCAATATCATCCTCCTACACCCTCAACCTTGCAACCTAGGAAACATCCTGGATTCTTCTCTATCTCTCACCAATATCCAGTCTGTTGTCATGGCCTATGGATTTCACCTATGCAAAATCTCTTAAATATACCCCTTTTTCTCCTCTGATCCTGCCACCACTTGGTTATAGGACCCCATCACCTTGTAGCAGCAAGCACCCCAATATCCCCAGGGTGACTGCCAACACAGGTTCTTAGATCTGCTTTTCAAAAGGAAAGCAACTCAAAATGGGTTAAGAAGCTTACTTTAATCAAACAAACATATATTACTTAGTTCAGCGGGAAAAGGTCAGCACCCCAAACTTCAGAGTATACAGACAGATCAAACAGACAGGCTTCCAAACTGTCTAACCATTATCAATACCAAATCACAGTTACCAGAGAGGGAAGCATCAACATCCGGGTTTTCAAGGGGGGGGGGGGGGTGGCTCTCAACAGCTGCCCAGAGTCTCATCTAGTCAAATCACACAACACTTCTCAAAGTGAGCCTCCCGCTGGTAACTGTGATTTGGTATTGATATAATGGTAGGACAGTTTGGAAGTCTGTCTGTTTGATCTGTAAGTTCTGTAACTCTGAAGTTCGGGGTGCTGACCTTTTTCCCCTGAACTAGGTAATGTATGTTTGTTTGATTAAAGTAAGCTTGTTAACCCATTTTGAGTTGCTTTCCTTTTGAAAAGCAGATCTAAGAACCTGTGTTGGCAGCCACTCTGGGGATGCTGGGGTGCTTGCTGCTACACACCTCATGCCTGGATTATTGCAGTAGTCTACTGATGGATCTTCCTGCCACAAGTCTCTCCTCATTATAATTCATTCTCCATTCACCCACCAAAGTGATTTTCCTAAAGTACAGGTTTGACCATGTCAGCCCTTTACTTAATAAATTCCAGTGGCTTCCTATTGCCTCCAAGAACAAACACAAAATTCTACGTTTGGTATTTGAAGCCTTTCATAACCTATCTCCCTCCTACCTTGCCAATCTTCCTACACCTCATTCCCTAGTTCATACTCTTCAGTCCAATGACACTGGTCTCCTGGCTATTCCAGGAACAAGACACTCCATCTCTTGGCTCCTGTCATTCTCTCTGACTGTCCCCCTATGCCTGGAAAACTCTCTTGCCTTCACTCTGACCTCTCTGGTTTCCTCTAAGTCCCAGCCAAAATCTCACCTTCTATAGGAAACCTGCCCCAACCCCTCTTAATTACTGTGGCTTCTCTCTGCTAATTATGTCCTATTTATTCTGTATATAGCTTACTTTATATATATATTTATTTGCATGATGTTTTAGATTAGATTGTAAGCTCTTTGAGAGCAGGGATTGTCTTTTTCCTCTTTTTGTATCCCCAGACTTAGTATAATTCCTGGCATAGTAGGCATTTAATAAAAATTTATTGAGTAAATAAATCAGAAATAATCAATAGGGGGAAGACGCTAGAATTAAGAGGGCTTCCTGTAGAAGGCTGGAACTTCAAGGAAACCAGGAAGTCATATGACCTTGGGCAATTCAATTCAACTGCAGCACCTCAGCTTCCTTCTAAAGGTCTTTTCCTGATTGCCCAGATGTTAGGGACAACCCCTCCAAATCTCACAGCATTTACTTTACATGCTTTGTCAATACAACTGAATTCGTGTTGTATGCCTCCTTTTCTTCATCACTTTCCTACCCTGTCACGTAAACCTACTAAGAGCAAGGACCATCTCGCCTTTGGATTTGTATTCCTAGGACCTAGTGGGGTTCCTGGCACATAGTAGGCATTTAATAAATGCTTGTTCATTTCTGCTTTCATATTACCAGCTTTTTTACATGTCTTAAATAAATGTATATTGGGGGATAGAACATGTAGTTAGGTTGCTTTGCCTCTGCCACCTGGCTTCCCTGACTTCCTTTAAGATTTATCTCATATCCCAAGTTCTGCAGGAGATCTTTGTTCCTTTCCATCCTCCCCAAATGGCTAATGCTTTCCTTTTGAGATTACCTTCCATGTACACTTTATTTTTCTTGTATGTGCAATTTTTTTGCATGTCCTTTCCCAATTAGACTATAAACTCCGTAAGAGCAGGGGCTTTCTTTCACTTCTCTATATACCTCCAGGGCTTAGTACAGGTGCCTGGCCTATAGTTGGTGCTTGATAAATGCTTGTTGACTGAGAAAAGTCAATATAAAACATGCAAAATAAATAGAAATTGATTTTGAGAAGGCTAGAGATCACTAATAATGGGGAAAGTCAGGAATGGTTTCTTGAAGGGGATGGTACTTGAGCTGAGGCTTAAAGGAAACCAGGGGTTCCAAGAGTTGGGGGTGAGATGACAGAACATTCCAAGCATGGGGGGAAAGCCTGTAGAAAGTTCAGAGTCAGGGCAGAGAATGTTGTGTTTAGGAAAAGCAATGGAGCTCAGTGGACTATAGTAGAATGTGTTGACAAGTCAGAGCAAAGGACTTTAAATGTCAAGTAGAGTAGTTTGCATTTCATCTTAGAGGCAATGGGGAACCATTGGAGCTTCTGGAGCAGTGCGGCGTTGCGGACATCCATGCTTGAAGAATCTCAATTTGGGAGTTATATGAAGGATCAATGGAAGAGGGAAGAGACTGGAGATGGAGGTTACCATTGGGAGGCTATGATAACAGCAGAAAGAGGTGATGAGAACCTGGCCAAGGATGGTTGTGGTGTAAGTAGAGAGAAGGGCCACAATGCTCAACAGATATTGAAAAGGAGACAGGGACTCTTATTACTACAATGGCTGCTGCCATTTCTTGAGCTAGGAGCGCCCACTCTCAGGAATATTCCTCTCAGGCTTTATGGACAAGTACATGACTGTCTATGCCTTTTGTTTCCACATAATCTCTACTCTATCTGGTCTATTGTCATTTTGTCATTTAAGTCATATCTGACTTTGTGATTGCATTTGGGGTTTTCTTGGAAAAGATACTTTTTCCTTTTCCAGCTCATTTTACAAATGAGGAAATGGAGGCAAACAGGGTTAAGTGACTTGTCCAAGGTCACACTAAGTGTCTGAGGCCAGATTTGAACTCAGGAATAGGAGTTTTCCTGAATTCAGGTCTGGTGCTTTATTCACTGCAGTGCCACCTAGCTGCTACTCTCAGGTCTGTAGGTGAGCCCATGTAATTCCCATGTGTTTCTGCCCTAGAGGTTTGGAGTATGGGAGCAAGGGGCAGAGGGATGGGAGGACAGAAAGTGAGAGAACTTCTGGGCTCTTCTAAATCTGGATAAAAAATCACTAGCTTACATTTGTACCAACCTATCCTCTTGCTCCCACACTCTATACCTTTGGCTTTCACAGTATTTACAGATCATGCTCTTCCCTCTTCCTCAAGTCTTCCATTTTCTTAGGTCTCATGACATAATTTTCCAGGTGAGTAGTTGTAGCAGCAACCACACTGGCATACCTAGTATGGCTGCTGGCACAGGTTCTTAGATCTACTTTTCTAGGAAAGATAGCTGTTTAAGGTGTCAACAATCTTTTCTTTTTTTAATTTTAATTTTTCTTATTTCAATTTTTAAATTAAATTTTATGTTTCTTTTTAGTTTACATCATTCATTTCCACAAGATTTTGAGTTACAAATTTTCTCCCCATTTTTTCCCTACCCACCACTCCAAAACAGCGACCCCACTGAATATCCCCTCCCCCAATCTGCTCTCTCCCATATCTTCCCCATCCCCCCTCCAACTTTCCAGTAGGGCACAGTGGAACTCTATGCCCCAGTGCCTGTATATCTTATTTCCCAGTTACATGTAAAATAATAATAATTATATATATATATATATATATATATATATATATATATATATATATATATGTATATATATTTAAACATTTGATTTTAAACTTTGAATTCCAGATTCTTTCCCTTCCTCCCTTTTCACCCACCCTTACTGGGAAGATAAGCAATTCAATATAGGTTGTACATACATAGCTATGCAAAATATTTCCATAGTGGATATATTGTGAAAGATTGACTATATTTCCCTCCATCCTATCCCACTCCCCACTTGTTCTATTCTCTACTTTGATCCTGTCCCTTTTCAAAAGTGGGTGCTTCCAACTTCCCTCCCCCCTAGCCTGCCCTCCCTTCCATCATCTCCCTTCTCATTCCTTTACCCCTTACTCTCCTATAGGATGAGAAACCCATAGTATGTATGTCATTCCCTCCCTAAGCCAAATTCAATGAGAATAAAGTTGACCCATCCCCTTTTGCCTTCCTGTTCTTCCCCTCCATTGTAACAGTTTTCCCTTGCTTTGTCTATATGAGATAATTTACCCCATTCCGTCTCTTCCCATCTCCTCTTATTATAGTCCTCTCTCACCTTTTAATTTCACCTTTATAAGTATCATCCCTTCCCATTAAATTGGTCCTGTGCCCTCTGTCTATGTATAACTGTACACACATATATATATATACATACTCACATATGTATTCATATGCCCATATACCCTCCTATATAGACATATACACACATATACACATGTATATATACACACATATACAATGTATATATACACACATATACACATGTATATATACATACATATACATATGTATGTATACATACATACATACATATACGTGTGTGTGTGTATATACACACACATCTCTATTCCCTTCAACTATTCTCATATGAGAAAAGTTTCATAAGTTACAATTATTGTTTTTTCTGTGTAGGAATGTAAATAGTTCAACTTTGATAAGTTCCTTATGATTTCTTTTCCCTCTTTACCTTCTCATGCTTCTCTTGCTTCTTGTATCTGAATGTCAAATTTTCTATTCAACTCTGGTTTTTTCATCAAGAATATTTGAAAGTCCTCTTCCATTGAATGACCATATTTTCCCCTGGAACATGATACTCAGTTTTGCAGGGTAAGTGATTCTTGGTTTTAATTCTAGTTCCTTTGACTTCCAGAATATCATATTCCAGGCCTTTCGATTCCTCAGTGTAGATGCTGTCAGATCCTGTGTTATCCTGATTATTTTTCCACAATATTCAAATTGTTTCTTCCTGGCTGCTTGTAATATTTTCTCCTTGATCTGGGAAATCTGGAACCTGGCTTTAACATTCCTAGGAATTTTCTTTTTGGGATCTTTTTCAGGAGCTGATTGGTGGATTCTTTCAAACTCTATTTTGCCCTCTGGGTCTAAAACATCAGGGCAATTTTCCTTGAGAATTTCTTGAAGGATGATTTCTAGGTTCTTTTTTTTATCATGTCTTTCAGGTAGTCCAATAATTTTAAAATGATCTCTTCTGGATCAATTTTCCAGGTCAGTGGTTTTTCCAATGAGATATTTCACATTGCCTTCTATTTTTTCATTTGTTTGGATCTGTTTTGTAGTATTTTGATTTCTCATAAAGTCACTAGCTTCCATTTGCTCCCATCTAATTCTGAAGGAATGATTCTTTTCAGTGAGCTCTGGAAATTCTTTTTCCATCTGGCAAATTCAGCTTTTTAAGGAATTCTTCTCCTCATTGCCTTTTTGAACCTCTTTTGCCATTTGAGTTAGTCTATTTTTTAAGGTGTTATTTTCTTCAGTCAAGTTGTTGACTCTCATTTCATAATTTTCTTGCATCCTTCTTATTTCTCTTCCCAATTTTTCCTCCACTTCTCTTATTTGGTTTTCAAAATCCTTCTTAAGCTCCTCTATGGCCTGTAACCAGCTCATTTTTTTCTTGGAAGCTTTTGGTGCAGGATTTCTGACTTCACTGTCTTCCTCCTGTCCCATTCTTTGATCCTTTTTGCTCCCAAAATAGGAGTGTAAAGTGGGATTGCTGTGCTTGCTTTTCTTCCTTTGCTTGCTCATGTTGCCACTCAGTTACTTGACTTTTGAGCTTTTTGCCACAGTAGAACTCTGCTACCAGAGAGGGGAGCTTTTTCCCAAGTTGCTGGGGTTTTCTCAGCCCCCAGAGCTATTAGTTGGGTGCCCTCTCTGAAGCCTCCACTGGTTCTGGCAAGCTGGTCACATACCCTAGGACCTCCACCCTAGAGAGTGATACAGATCCAAGCAGATTAAAGTAAGAATGATTATCCCTCAGACTGGTCACTTGGTCCCCCTACCATCTTCAGGCCAGGAGCTCTGAAGCAGCCATGTGGTGGTGGCTACACAGCCACCATGGCTCAGCCACTTCTCCCTCCAGGGGGCAGAGGCCCAATCGTACTCCCAAACTCCCTGTTCCCAAAGTCCACAGGGCACTGACCTCTCACTTAGCATCTTTGGGTTGATAATTCTGGAAACCGACACAGTTGCTGGTGATCTGAAGTCCCTCCAGCTGGCAGCTGGTTGTGGCTGCCCTGAGGCTAAAACCTCTGGCTCACAAGGGGCTGGGCTTGGCTCCCAGAGTGCTGTGCTGGCCCCTTCCTGCTGGCCTGCCAGACTATCTTCAGTGGGGGGTTAGCTTCTCTCTGTCATTTTGTGGGTTCTGTAGCTTCAAAGTGCGTTTAGAGTCATTTTTTACATGGATTGGAGGAGGTGGAAGTGGGAGCTGAGTGGAAGTTCTGTTTCTACTCTGCCATCTTGGCTCTGCCCCCCTCAACAATCTTTTAAAATTACATTCACCAGTTCAGAGGAAAAGTCAGCACCGGAACTTCAGAGAAAATACAAACAGTGAGAAATAAAGACCAATAGACAGGGCTCAGACTGCTCTGACTCCCATCCCAATATTGCTATACATTTTACATACATCCCTGGATAGAGCTCTGAACATATGGCCGTTCAGAATCTCAACCAGGGAATCACAAGTTCCTTCTCTTAAGTGAACTCCAAAACAAAATACCAACTCAGAGTATATAGACACTTCTCAGAGCCAGAAGGCACCACAACCCTGCTGACTCAGTGCCTAATTAGAAAGTAGTGAAAGGTGTGAAAGCCTTCTTACAAGCAAGTCTCCCCTAGTGAGGCCTATTAAGTAACCTTAAATCCCATTAACATTACAGTGGTTGGCCCTCTCCATCTTCCTGCCTCTGGGGAACTCTTGTTCTTTGTATAATGCTGATATATTAGAGAGACCTGGGAGTCAGGAATCTTGAGTTCCCATCCCAGCCCATCCCTGACTTATAGCATACTCCTTTTTCCATTGCTCCAGTTCCCTCTTTAAAGAGGGAGCAAGGACTTCTCAGTGACCTTCCCTCTTCCTGAAGTTGCAGAAGATGAGGTAGGTTTGACTGTGAGGAGATTGTGGATGAGATTTTTGTTGTTGTTTCTAACTCTTAGTGATCCCATTTGGGGTTTTCTTGACAAAGATGTGAGAGTGACTTGCCAATTCCTTCTCTAGTTCATTTTATAAATGAGGAAACTGAGGCAAACATCATTAAGTGACTTGCTCAGGGTCACACAGCTAGTAAGTGTCTGAAGCTGTGTTTGAACTTAGGTCTTCCTGATTCCAGGCCCAGAGTTCAGTACACCACCTCACCTAGCTGCCCATGGAAGACATACTGAGAAGAAATAGAAATGTTCAAAGGATCCCATTTGTTAACTCATAGAGATGCCACAGTGAAGGCCCCTAGTCCAATGGGCACACAAATGAACAGTCTGGCTCAGAATGGTTCTGAATGAACAAATGGTTCAGGTATAGAGTAGGAGGTGCATCCCAACAAAGGTCTCAGGGCTTTAAGTCTCCGCTCTTCCTCATATCTGATTGTTGCCTGGTAGATTCAGAGAGAAGAAGGGGAACCTTGGGGGAAGTCAATCAGGTAGTCTAGACTTTTCTCCTTCACCCCATCTGTTATTAACCACAAGGGCACTGTGATTCGAAAAGTGCCAACCTTGCATACCTGGATTAGGTGATGTTTGCCAAACTGAATATGACCAGTAGAATGTTGTGTTCACAGCCTCGATGAAGCTGACTTAATCAGTAAATAGGAACTTCCTGGTACATAGGCAGGTCAATCAGTGGTCACACATGAAGTGCCTTCTCTAAGTTAGGCCTATCTATAGCTTAGCAAACGGCCAACTGGAGCACTCTTCCATGGAGATGCAAAAAGAAAGATCATAACCAAGATTTGCTCAAATTTTCAGTCTGGTTGGCTTAGTATATCTAGTCAAGATCATGTATTCAAGAGGGAAAATGCAATCACTGGGAAGGGTGCCCAGACCCACCAACCTCCAAAAACCATCCAATTTGGATCAAAGGGTAATTTCTTAGATAAGACTTGTATTCCCTTGGGCAAGTCATGTAACTTCTATGACTCTTAGTTTCCTGATCTGTAAAATTAGGAAGTTTAACTAGATTTGTTGTTGGTCAGTCATTTTAGTATCTGACTCTGCATGACCCCACTTGGGGTTTTCTTGGCAAAAATACTGGAGTGGTTTGCCATTTCCTTTTCCCGTTCATTTGAGAGATGAGGAAACTGAGTCAAACATGGTTAAGTGACTTGCGCAAGGTCACACAGCACTTAAAAGTCTGAAGCCAGTTGAACTCACAAAGATAAGTCTTCCCGAATCCAGGGTCTGTGCTCTATCCACACTACCACCAGTAAGTCGATTATCCTTTTTAATACTAAGTCTTTGAATCCTTTCCTGCTCTTCCCACTCCTTCCCGTAATTGGTCTTCCAATGGATTCTCTTGTTATTTTTTTCTTTATGATATCTCTGTGAAGTTGGTAAAGTAGATTCTATTATCTCCATTGTATTGATGGAGAAATTGAGGAAGAGGTTAAGTTCCCAAGGTCTGAGCAGCAAAGGTCTAGCTCCTGATACCACATGCCTAGGCACCTGGCTTTCTCTGCCTCTGAGAGTTATGACCCTCTTCAGAACCATGGCTTCTCCATTGCCCTGTGTACATTCCCATTACTTTATAGGTAGAGCAAGTATTTATTAAGCACTTTCTGTATACCGGTCTTGGGCTAGGTACTGGGGATACAAATAAAGGCAGGCAAGATAGTCCCTCCCCTCAAGGAGTTTAATACATGAAGGGGACTTGGAAAAGGGAGGGGGCATGGGGAGTCCAGGTTACAAGTCAGGAGGAGGTCCACGTGCTGGTGGAGTAGAGTCAGCATGACTGGGAGTTTGCTAGGGGGTTAGAAGGTGTGCAGGGGTGATGTGGTGCCTGGAATACAGCTTCTTTCACATGCATATCAATGCTCCCTTCCAGCTCCCGGTTTAGTACTTTCTTTCCTTTCGCCCCTCCCCTCCTTTTCATGTAGCCTCCTCCAGCCCCTTGCTTACAGTCTCTCTCCTCTTCCATCCTACTCTTTCTTCCCTCATTCCTCCCCAATACAGAAAAGCTGCAGGGGTGGAATCCATTTTCAATCCTTCAGATGTCAGGGGAATTGAAAGCATGGCAAATATTTCCAAGATCTAAATTACACCGACCCTGGAAGGCTGAACTTGCAGCATAATCCAAGTTATGAATTGTAAATCAGATGCCATGCAAAGCACTTGCAAAAATTCAATAAAGACCTCACTTCCCAGCATCAGCACAGCACAGTTTGGCAAAATGGGAGGAGGGGGCTGTGTGCTGGAGAGGGAGGGATTGCTGTGAGGTATCAACTGATCTGGGACGTTAAGGGCACCTACTCTGTGAAGATTAGGGTAGTTGGCTAATTGGTGCCTGATCTCCCACACCCATCTAAGCCCACTTGGCTGTTTCTAAGTCTGGTATACACACATTAGGTATGTGCTAATAAGCTGAATCACGGCAGGCAGGTGGCACAGTGCATAGAGTGCTGGGCCTAGAGTCAGGAAGACTCATCTTCCTGAGTTCAAAGTTGGCCTTAGACACTTACTAGCTGTGTGACCTGGGACATGTCACTTCATCTGTTTGCCTCAGTTTCCTCATCTGTAAAATGAGCTAGAGAAGGAAATAACAAACCACTCCAGTATCTTTGCCAAGAAAACCCCAAAAGGGGTCACAAAGAGTTGGGCATGACTGAATGAATAACAACAATAAGTTGAGCCAACTCAGCAAACTCAATAAACATTTGTATAAAGACAAAAACTGAAACATTCCTTGTTCTCCTAGAGCTTTTTTTTGTTAAAGAAGAGTTCTATTTCTATCTTTTGTTTTTACGTAGATTAAATTTCTCTTTAACAAAGATTTTCCTTTTAACAAATAATTCTTTAAAAATGAAAGAAAAGAAAGAAAAAGAGGAAGAAGGGGCAAAAATCATTAAAATCAATCCACATATTGAAAAAAAAATCTGATGTTATGTGCAGTGTTCCATACTCATAGACGCTGACCTCTGCAAAAGAGAGAGAGGAGGTGTTTTCTCATATTTTTTTCATTGGGGCCAAGTTTATTTATTACTGTTCCACAGCATTCACTTTCTATTGTTTTGTGGCAGTTCCTTCCATTTATGTGGTTGTAATTATTATATATAATCATTTTCTGGCCCTGCTTACTTCACTTTGCAACTGTTCATGTAAGTCTTTCTATTCATCAGGCTTGTCATTTCTTGCAGAAAATAATATTCAATTATATTCACATACCACAATTTGTTTAGCCTTTGCTCCATCACTAGGCATGTACCTTGTTTCTAGTTCTCTTCAATGTCAGGGAGTGATGTTATAAATATCTTGCTGTTTATGGAGGGGAGTGTGTGTGTGTGTGTGTGTGTGTGTGTGTGTGTGTGATACTCCTTGACTGAGAAGTGAAATCCGTGGGTCAAAGAGTATGGGCGTTTTAGTCACTTTCTTGTCACTCTTCCAAATTGCTCTCTGGAATGGATATACCAATTCACAGCTCCATCAACAATGTATTAGTGTGCTTGTCCTGTCACAACCCCTCTGACACTATGTCCATCTTTTGCCATCTTTTCCAATTTGCTGTGTGTGTGTGTGTGTGTGAGGTGAGATCTTAGAGTTGTTTTGACTTGCATTTCTCTTAAAATGAGAGATTTAGAACATTTCTTCACATAGTTGTTAATAGTTTACATTTCTTCTTTTGAGAACCCTTGTTCATTTTTGGTCACTCGAGGTGCTTAATTTCAAAGCCATCCAAACAGCCAAGGGGTTCAGAATAGAGGAGTAACCAGAATAAAGTTGTGCTCAATCAGGAAAGGCTTCCTGGAGGACGTGGGCTTTGAATCACTGTTGGAAATATAAGCCCCTTCACAAATTCCTGTGCAGGATGACAAAAAATACTGTGCCCTTCTCATTTTGCTCTACTTGGGTGTGTTTATACAGATTAGTTACACTAAAACTCCTGGCTTTGAGCCTCCATGAAATCAGGCAAAAGGAACTATAAAATCATGCAGTCATAGAATTCAGAGCTGCAAGGAATGTATGAGATCATTGAGTTCAGCTCCATTATTTTAAGATGAAGAGACAGAGCCACAGAGACTAGGTGACTTGCTGGCTAGGTCACACAGCTGGTAAGGTTAGAACCCAGATTTAAATGCAAGACTTTGATCAAAACTAAGAAACAAGTCCCTCCATGATGCTGGGCAAATTACTCTTACTTCCTTGTGGTAATAGTACCCAGCCTAGAAGTTAGTTTCTGTTGTTCAGTCATTTTTCAGACATGACTGACTCTTTGTGACCCCAGTTGGGGTTTTCTTGGCAAAGATACTGAAATGGTTTGCTGTTTCCTTCTCCAGTTCATTTTATAGGTAAAGAAATTGAGGTAAACATAGTGAAGTGACTTGCCCAGGGTCACACAGCTAGTAAGTGTCTGGGAACAGATTTGGACTCAGGAAGATGTCTCCCTAACTCTGGGTCTGGTATTCTATCCACTGTTCTACCTAACTGCCTGAGAAATTTCTAAGCTGAATTTAAAAAGTTTTGCACAAGCAAAACCAATGCAGATAACATTAGAAGGAAAACAGGAAACTGGGAAAAATTTTTATAGCAAGTTTTTTTTTTTAAATAAAGGTCTTATTTCTCAAATATATAGGGGACTAAGCCAAATTTATAAAAATATGAGCCCTTCTCCAATCGACTAATGGTCAAAGGAAATGAATGGGCAGTTTTAAGAAGAAGAAATCAAAGTTATTAATAGTGATATAAAAAGTACTCCAAATCACTAATAATTAGAGAAATGAAAATGAAAACAACTTTGAGGTACTATGTCACACCCATTAGATTGACTAAGATGATATAAAAAGAAAATGACAAGTACTGGAGGGGATATGGGAAAATAGGGACACTAATGGTTGGTGGGGCTATGAACTAATCTAACCATTCCGTAGAACAATTTGGAACTATCCCCAAAGGGCTATAAAACTGTATGTACCCTTTGACCCAGCAATAGCTCTACTAGCTCTGTATCCCCAAAGAGACAAAAGGAAAGGGACCCATGTATACAAAAATATTTATAGCAACTTTTTTATGGTGGCACATAATTGTTGTTTGTCCTTCAGTCTTGAAGAGGACCATGACATCAGGAAGATGATGCCATGATTTGGATTTAAGCAAAGGAGAATTGTGCAAAGTCACCAGTCTCAGTTTCTCCTCTGAAGCCAGGTGGATCCAGTGGCAAGATATAGATCAGGATGATCTGAGATGGCCTAGAAGCAATGAGGGACCTTGGGCTTTTTAAGCTAAGGTTTTTCCCAGGTTTCAGTTTGACTGGGGCAACACCCATTCGATGATTTAGGCTAGGTAAGAAATGAAGCAGAGAATGACCTCTTTATTTGGTCAAAAAAAGAAAAAAAATTAATCTGGAGAAGAAGACTCAAGATTTCTGCCAAAAGAGAAAAAATTACTATTTGCCTTTACTCTGAGTCATCAGGTCACCACTAAGTGGGGCTTGGGCTGGGACCTATTGTTGACCAATCTATGAGAGCCAGAGTGAATTAGGTTTAAGGAATGATCTTTAAGAAAGAAATCTAGCCTATAAACCCCAAGATATCTTGTAAGGTGTAAGCTATCAAAATTTACATTCCTTTGGGCAAATTCAAATTCAAATTCCACTGGCAGGGAAAGGAAGGGAAGTGAATGGAGGGAAGGGAGGGTAATGAAGGGAAGGAAAGAGAAGGGAAGAAAAGGGAAGAAGGAAGGAGCTGCATTACCCAACTGGAAGTGGATAGTTGGGTCCCCAATGGGGCAGCTTGTACTACTCACAGGTTGTTGTTTGTTCTTCATTCTCAAAGAGGACCATGACATCAAGAAGGTGATGCCATGACTTGCAAGTGAATTGGATTTAAGTGAGGGAGGACTGCACAAAGTTACCAGCCTCACTTTCTCCTTTGGAAACATCTGGGTCCAGTGGCAAGATATAGATCAGGATGATTGGACATGACTTCCAGCAAAGAATTAGAAACTGAGGGGATAAACAAACAATCAATTAGGGAATTGCTGAACAAGTTATAGTATATGATTATGATGGAATACTATTGTGCTATAAGAAATGATGAAGGGGATGGTTTTAGGAAAACCTGGGGAGATTTGTGTGAACTGATAAAAAATGAAGTGAACAGAACCAAGGAGAATAATGCACTGTATACAGAAACAGCAATATTGTAATGATAATCAACTGTGAAAGACTTAGCAACTTTGATCAATACAATGATCCACAATTCCAAAGGACTTATGTTGAAAAATGCTATCCATCTCCAGAGAAAGAACTGATAGACTCAGAGTACAACGGCATTGTATTTCTTGCTTTCTCAATGGGTGGGAGAGGGGTTGACAGAGGGAGGGTGGTGGGAGAAAATTTGGGACTGCAAATAAAAATTAAAAAAAAATTTTAAAAGAAAATTTCCAAGTTGGAAATGTCCCAGGGGCAAGGGGGTCTGTGGTTTGGGAATTTAGGAGGTTGAGAATCAACCAGTGCATAAATAAGCTCTGTGCTAAGTGTGAAGGATACAAAGAAAGGCAAAAACATTTCCTGCCCTCAAGGAGTTTATATTCTAATTGGGGAGAAAACATGTAAATAAACACTCAAGAGTAAATGGAATATAACCTTAAAGTGGAGGGCTCTAGCAGACTTTGGGAGGAAGGGACAAGGAAAGGCCTCCATAGAAGGCAACTTTTGAACTGATCCCAGAAGGAAACCAGGAACTTTAAAGGGAGAAGTGAGGAAGGGGAATATTCCAGTTATAAGGATAGTCAGTGCAAAGGGAGCAGGGAAATGGAGTGTCTTGGGCAAGGATCAATAAAGTAAGCCAGTGTGGTTGGATTGTAGAGCGTGTAGAAGAACATAGAGTGTAAGAAGAGTGGAAGAGTATGAAGGGGCTGGGTTGGGGCCAGTTGCTTCATGGGGGAGTTTTCAGAGGGAACCAACCAACCAATCAATTTTTGTTGTTCAGTCATTTTTGTCAGCTGTGTCTGACGCTTTGTGACTCCATTTGGGATTTTCTTGGCAAAGATACTGGAGGGATTTTCCATTTCCTTCTCTGGCTCATTTTACAGATGAGGAAACTGAGACAAACAGGGTGAAGTTGATGGGGTTTAGGCTCTGGGAAACCCCTTGAACTCTGATTGAGTCTTCCCACTTAATGAGGCATTTGCTTGAGGCCATATTGCTAGGCCCAAATCTGTTACTTTTAACCTAGCCTAGCCCTCCATTGTCCAGTTACTTCCCACTCTTGATCCTATCAAAATATTTATAACCAAATCTGTTACCCTTAAACTAGATTGACCCTTTATTGTGCATCATTTCCAGGTAGCCATTAGCTACTTCCCACCCTTAATCCCGTTCCTGGAGTCTGACCTCAGTCCTAGTCAAGATCCTCCTCAGACTCCTTCTCAAGACCCTCCCCAAATCCCTCATCTATCCCTCCCACAGTCTTTCTGTATATAAGATCCATCTTGCCTCCAAGAAGGGGCAGAGGTTCAATCTAGCCAAGACTCAGTTAGTGTCAGATTGTTTCAGCCTGCTTGTCAACATAAGCTCACAGATAACTTAGGTTCCTTGAGTCTACCCTTTAATAATCTTTAATAAACTTAATCTTTAATAAACTTTGTTTTACTTTGGCTGAGAGAAGGCTTGAGTCAAATTCATTCAGCAGGACCTGGCATGTTGGTATTTTGGAGTCTCAAGCTCCCTTAAACCCCAAACCTTAACAAAGTGAATTGCCCAAGATCACACAGCTAGTAAGTTTCTGAGGCCAAATTTGAACTCAGGAAGATGAGTCTTTCTTTCTACTCCAGGTCTGATATGCCTGTGTGCCCCCTGTTTTAAGCAATCAATAGGTACTAGTGCTTAATAGATGCCTAGGGATGGTGATGGGGAAAGAGACACACACACATAGAAACAGAATGAGAGAGAGAAAGAATGTGAGAGATAGAGAGAGAGAGAATCAATAGACATAGTGAGCTAAGTGCTAGAGATATCAAGCAATACCAAAAAATATCTCTGATTTCAAGGAGCTTACATTTTTATGGAGGAGTCAATATATAAGAACAACTATATTTCTGTAGCACTTTAAAATTTTTTGAAGCTCTTTACAACTATTATCATGTTTGATTTGGTTAAAAAAAGGAAAAAAAGTACATACAAAATAATGTTCAAGGCCTCCGCACTTTGATCCCCTGTATACTCTGCTTTGTGACATGACCTCCTGGGGTTGCTTTTCTCTGCCTTGGGTGAAGTTGCTCATAGACCTCCTCCAAGTCAACTTGGCTTCTCCCCTTTGTAGTTCCATACAGCCCCAATTCCCTGTAGGCTCCAGGGGGCAAAGTCAGTAACCTAGCTAGAGCACAGTCTCACACTAGGACCTCCAGGGGAATCTTGGTTGGCAGCAAGGGAATCTTGGTTGGCAGCAAGGCAACCTGAGAAGCTTCTAGCTAAGATGCCTGCTAGTCCCAGCCCACAAACAGCTGATGCAATTTTTCTTAATTAGCAAGTTTAATTATTAGTAACCTTTTATTTAAGTGGAATTCATTACCCCTTCCTGGTTGTGGCCAATGATACCTTTTTTGCAATGATTCTCTAGAGACATTGACCTATAGGGAATTCTTGTGATTTGGAAAAGTAGGAGCTATCTCTCTTTCAGGGGTGCAGGCTCTTCACAAAGGTTTCTGGGAATAATCTCTCTGTCTCCCACCCCTAGGGCAATTCCCAGACAAAGTGACTTAGATTCCTTGGCCCTGTTTTCAGGCAGCCCTTCTAAACCTTTTTATTCTAGCAGTGATGTGCCTCTGGCTAGGAAGTTCTGGACTACTAAATCAATTAATCTATCTATCTATCTATCTATCTATCTATCTATCTATCTATCTATCTATCAGTTAATCATGTATTTATTAAGTGCCTACTATGTGACAAGCCCTATGCTAGGTGTTAGGGATACAGGGGTGGGAGATGATGGTGGTGGAGTATCTTTCACAACCCTCAGCAAATCTTATCCATTTGTTCTTGTGTACCCCTGGGGTGGTGAGGGCTGAAAGCCAACAGCATTGGCCCAAGCCCAGTCAGCAGAGATAGATTTCCCCCTACTGGCCCCCACTTTTGGCTGCGGGCCAGCTCAGGCTTCCAGGAGCTCCCCCTGGGAAGCAAGAAAACTTATGCATTATGTTAATTTACACTCACACAGAATCC